>NC_069476.1:27314697-27335088 GCF_026875155.1 Cherax quadricarinatus | reverse complement strand
AGGAGTTTTGTATGGAGGGGTTTGTTTTTTTGGGTTTATATTTTTAGCTGTCAGTGATAGTCAGAGGTGATAATTCCTTTTATTAAGCAGGAGTCGTACTGTCCTCAAAAGGGTGAGGGACAGTACGACTCAGTTCAACACAAGAGTGATGGACAGTACGACTCAGTCCATCATAAGAGTGATGGACAGTACGACTCAGTTCATCAAAAGAGTGATGGACAGTAGGGACTCAGTCCATCACAAGAGTGATGGACAGTACGACTCAGTCCATCATAAGAGTGATGGACAGAACGACTCAATCACAAGAGTGATGGACAGTACGACTCAGTCCATCACAAGAGTGATGGACAGTACGACCCCAGTCCATCACAAGAGTGATGGACAGTATGACTCAGTCCATCACAAGAGTGTTGGACAGTACGACTCAGTCCATCAAAAGAATGATTTACAGTACGACTCAGTCCTCACAAGAGTGATGGGCAGTACGATTCAGACCATCACAAGAGTGATTTACAGTAGGGACTCAGCCCATCACAAGAGTGATGGGCAGTACGACTCAGTCCTTTCACAAGAGTGATTTACAGTACGAAACAAATCGATTCCAGGCTGAGTGACCTACTTATCTCAAAATTTCCTCATCCCTACTCATCTCTGTTGTACTGGACTGAAGAAGGCACTGTGTGGCGAAACGTTTCCTTACTAAATTTTTCCCATATATCGCTTTTTAAACGATGTATGCAATGATTTTGCTCAATAGGATTTCTAATAAAAGAAATGTTTAATAAAAGAAATGAAGCAATCTTTGCCTTACCTTCAAGAACGACCTTTTCAAAGGTGTTTTGATGTTGTTGAGCGGCGTTCGATTCCACGTATCAAACACAATAGCCTCAGTCTCCACTTAATTATTCCTACGGGTTTACCACTCTTCTCCTAAAATAAAACCCAGGTGAAATAAATGTTTAAATTCTTATGGTTTAACAGATTGTGAAGAGATTTTTAAGACTAGAAGCAGATTCTCTTTTCCAGGATGCACAAACAAAGGTCGTTGTCACCCTAACACATTGATACCTGCTTAAGACTAATGAACAGGGGACCATTTATGGGGAAAAACATGTCCCTCGTTTAACCCGTGCCCGGGGGCGATCCCCGGTCCTTCACTGTGTTGGTGCTGAGAACGCTTTCATCCCCGCCACGAGTACCCAACCACCTTTCCCGGTAGTGTCTTGGGTTTGATCACAGCAGCCACACAACGTAACCACAGCAAACCACACAAAAACTAACCACAGCAGCCACACAAACGCTAACCACAGCAGCAACAACACTAACCACAGCAGCCACACAACACTAACCACCCGCAGCCATGCAACACTAACCACAGCAGCCACACAACATAAAACCCCAGCAGCCACACAACACTAACCACAGCAGCCATGCAACACTAACCACAGCAGCCACAAACACTAACCACAGCAGCCAACAACACAAACCCACAGCAGCAAAAACACTAAACAGCAGCCCACACAACACTAACCACAGCAGCCATGAACACTAACCACAGCCCCACACAACACTAACACAGAAAGCCACCAACATAACCAACAGCCACACAACACTAACACAGCACCCACAACATAACCACAGCAGCCAGAAAACAAACCACAGCAGCCACAACACTAACACGCACCCACACAACAAAAACCACAGCACCCTAAAACCTAACCCAGCAGCCACAAACACTCCCAAGCAGCCAAACAACACAAACCCACAGCACCCATCAACAAAACCACAGCACCCATACAACTTTTAACACGCAGCCATAAAAAATTAACCACAGCAGCCATAAAACTTAAACCCACAGCACCCATAAAACATTAACCACCAGCCATCAACACAAACCCACAGCAGCCATACCCCACTAACCACGAGCCAAAAACATTAACCACAGCAGCCATACACATTAACCAAGAGCCATACAACTTTAAACCACAGCAGCCATAAAAACTTTAAACCCACAGCGCCACACAAATAACCACGAGCCATACAACAAAACCCACAGCAGCCATACAAAAAACCACGCACCCTAAAACATTAACCACAAAAAGCATAAACTTTAACCACAGAACCCTTTTCAACTTAAAAAGCAGCACTCAACATTACCCACAGAAGCCATACAACAAACCACGCACCCACACAACATTCCCCCAGCGTACAAAACACTAACCACGCAGAAAAAAACCAAAAACCACAGCACCCACACAAACAAAACCCCCGCGCCAAAAAACATAACCAAGCGCCAAAAACACTAACCACAGCAGAAACACAACACCAACCACAGCCCCACGAAAAAGGGCAAACCACGCAGCCAACAACACAAACCCAAGGGCCACAAACATAACCACAGGCCACAAAACATAACAACAGCAGACACAAAACACAAACCCACAGCGCCACACAACATAACCACAGGACCTACAACACTAACCACAAAGCCTCTTAAATCAAAACACCCATACAACTTAATACAGCAGCCATACAACACTAACCACAACAGTTATAATTTAAACCACAGCACCCAACAACATTAACCACAGGAGCCATACAACACTAACCACAGAGCCATACATTAATCACAGCAGCCATACAACACTAACCACAGCAGCCACACAACACTAACCAGCAACCACAAAACACTAACCGCAGCCCGCAACTTAAACCCAAGCACCCTACAAAATAACTACAGCGCCTAAAACTTTAACCACGCAGATAAAAAACACAAACCCATAGCAGCCACACAACATATCCACAGCACCATCAACACTAACCACGACCCATACAACATTAAACCACAGCAGCCATACAACATTAACCACAGCAGCCATACTTTAAACCCACAGAAGCCATCAACACTAACCCAGACCCAACAACACAAACCCACTAGCCATACAACATTAACCACAGCGCCATACAACATTAACCCAGCAGCCATACAACTTTAAACCCAAAAGAAGCCATGAACTTTAAAACCACAGCAGCCTACAACATTACACGCACCCATACACATTAACCACAGAAGCCATGAAACTTTAACCCAGCACCCAAAAAAAACATTAACCACAGAAAGCCAAAACATTTAACCACAGCCCCATAAACATTAATCACGAAGCCATAAAACATAACCACAGCAGCCACACAAACAAAACCACACAGCCATCAACATAACCCAGCGCCACAAACACTAACACAGCAGCCCCCAAACAAACTACAGCAGCCATACAACCTAACCACGGGAGCCCTAACATACCACAGCACCCACAAAACTTTAAAACCACAGGCCTACAACACTAACCCGGCGCCATACAACACAAAAAGCAGCAGCCTAAAACATTAACCCGCAGCCATACATCATTAACCACAGCACCCATACAACTTTAAACCACAGAAGCCATACAACATTCCCACAGAAGCCATGCAAACTAACCACAGAAGCCATACAACATTAACCGAGAGCCAACAACATTAGCCACAGAAGCCTACAAATTAACCAACGCCCATAAAACTTAACCACAGCAGCCATACAACATTAACACAGAAGCCATACAACTTAACCACAGAAGCTATACAACAAAACCCACAGCAGCCATAAAAAAAATAACCAAAGCACCCTACAGCAAACCACAGCACCCAAAAAAACCCTCACCAGCAGCCATAAACACTAACCACAGAACCCACCAACACCAACTACAGTAGCCACCAACCCCAAACAACAGCACCCACACAACACAAGCACAGCACCACACAGCACCGACCAGAGAAACCCAAACAACATCAACCACAGAAGCCACAGCACCGATCAGGGAACACTCAACACCACCCCAACCAGCCACAAACCCCAAACCCACCCCGCCCACAACACCAACCACGAGCCACACAAAACCAAACACAGCAGCCCCCAAAAAACCCCAACCACCCCAGCCACACAACCCCAAATACAGCACCCACCAGCACCGCCCAGGAACCCAAACACCAACCCACGCAGCACACAGAGACCGAGAAACCCCCAAAGCCGCCACAGCAGCCAAACAATACCAACCCCAGCAGCCACACAACCCGAACACGACCCACATAACCACCAACAACAGCAGCCACAAAACACAACAGAGCAGCCCTCAAACAACCCACGCAGCCATACAACACAAACCCACAGCAGAAGAAAACATTACCAAACACCCACGCAACATCCCCAGAGCGCCACAAAACACCGACCGAGCAGCCACACAACCCAAAACATAGTAGCAACACAACCTAAAACGCAGCCGCACATCACCAACAAAGCAGCCACACAAGCCGCCCAAGAAACCCCACAACACCAAAACAGCAGCCACACAACCCCAACAACAGCAGCCAAAACACTAACCACAGCAGCCAACAACACTCACACCAGGCATACAACCCCGTTACAGCGCAAAACACTAACAACAGCAGCCACAACACAAACCACGCAGCCACAAAACAAAAAACCAGAGCACCCCAACAACACAAAACCACAGCCCCCAAAAAACATGACCACAGAACCCAAAACCCCCAACAGCACCCACACATCCAACCACAGCGCCCCAACACCAACCACAGTAGCCACAAACACGCCCAGGGGAAACCCACACAAACCGACACGCGCCTACAACCCCAAAAAAAAAAACCCAAAGCAGCGACACAACATAAACCACAGCAGAAACACAACACCAACGAAGACCCATACAACACTAACCACAGCGCCATGCAACCTAACCAGGCAGTCAAAAAACATAACCAGAGCAGCCAGAAACCCCCAACATACCCCAAAACAACCCAAAAAAAACAGCGCCACACAACCCCAAAAGAACTGAGCCCCACAACCCGACAAGGATGCCACTCAACACAAACCAAAGCACCCATACAACACTAACCACAGCGCAACACAAGAGCGACCAAGGAGCCACACAACACCGACCACAGCAGCCACGAACAGCCCCACAGCGCCGCCAAACCCGAACAGCGCCACACAACACCGAATGAGCACCCCCAAAACACCAAAAACAAAAAGCCACACAACCAGACAGAGATCCCACTAAACCCGCTAACCACAGCACCCATACAAACAAACCCCACAGCACCCACACAACCCCGACCCACCAGTCACACAACACCGACCACACCCCCACACAACGCCGACAACTGCGGCCAACAACCCAAAAACAACAGCACACAACACATTAACAAAAAACCACACAACCCGAAAAACAGAAACCACGCAAAATTACCCAGCAGATACAACACTAACACAGAAACCCACCAACCCCGCCCACAGCAGTCGAATATCAACCACAGCATCACAAACATCGACCACAGCAGCCACACAAAAACCGGCCCACAACCCACAAAACCCTAACCAAGCAGTTTAAAAACTAACCACAGAGCCACAAAACACTCACCACAGCTGACTGCAGCACTAAACAGCGTTTTACAACGAAACCCACAGCAGCCACAAAACAAAAAACCATGCTGATACAACACTAGCACAGCAGTTATACAACAAAACCCACAGCAGCCACACACACTCACCACAGCACCCAAAAACATAACCACAGCAGCCCCACAACACCATCACAGCAGGCACACAAACAACCACGCACTCAATATCCCAAACCACAGCAGCCCCAACACAAACCACGCAACCCCCAAACACTAACAAAGCAGGACAAAATGCAAACCCACAGCAGCCACACAAAATTAAACCACGGGAAGCCACACAACACAACCAGGCAGGCCCCAAAAACCCCAACCCAGCCCCAAACAAACACAAACCCACAGCAGCCACACAAACAAACCCAAAAGAGGACACAACGCCAACCGCAGCACCCACACAACACTAACCCAGCAGCCAAAACCCCAACCACAGCACCACTCAACAAAAACCCAAAGTGCCCAACACAGCCCCAACCCCAGCGCTACAAAATATAAACCACAGCACCCACAGCAGCAACTTATCACCCAAAAGCAGCCATACAACCCCAACCAAAACAGCAAATTCACCAGGGACAGCGCGAAACTACACTACCAAAAAGCCATTCAACATAACCACAGCATCCACATAGCATACCACAGCAGCCACAGCGCCAACCACAGCAGCCACAAAAACCCCCGGCACAGCACCCACACAACACCAAAACAGCAGCAACAAAAACCGGGAAAAACAGGGGCCACACAACCCCAACCCACAGGCCACAACCCCAAAAAACAGCGCCGAAAAAACCCCAACAATGGAGCCCACAACACCAACAACAGCAGCCACGCAACCCAAACAACAGCAGCCCCCCAAACACGCAACAGCCCCACAACCCTAAAACGCAGCCATACAACACTAACCACGCAACACAAACTAACCACACGCCAACAACCCAACCCACAGCGCACACAACACCAAACACAGCAGCAACACAACACCGACAACAGGGCCAAAAAAACCAGCCAGACAAAAACAACCAGTCCCCCAAAAAAACCCCCCAAACACAAGCTGTAAACCCCAGTTGTATGCAACAAAGAAAAAAATAATGAACAAAATAGTAGTCTTAAAAAAAACACACAAGCAAACAAAACAGCAAACAACACACAAGAAAAACACACAACAAACAAAACCCCAAGCAACAACACACAAGCAACAAAACCCCAAAAGCAACACAACACACAAGCAACACAACAAAAGCAACACAAACACAAGCAACACAACACACAAGCAACACAACCAAGAAACAGAACAACAAGCAACAAAACCACAAGAAACAAACACAAGAAACAAACCCCAAGCAACACAAACACAAGCAACCAACACACAAGAAACAAACACACAAGCAACACAACACACAAGCAACACAAACACAAGCAACAAACACACAAGCAACACAACACAAAAGCAACACAACACAAAAAGAACACAACACAAGAAAAACCAACACACAAGCAACACAACACAAAAGCAACAAAAACCACAAGCACACAAACAAGCAAACAACACACAAGCAACACAACACCAAGCAACACAACACAAAAGAACAAAAACCACAAAAGCAACAAACACAAAAGCAACACAACACAAAGCAAACAAAACACACAAACAAAACAAAAAGCAACACAAACCCCAAAGCAACCAACACCAAGCAAAAAAAAACCACAACAACAAAACCAAGCAAACAACACACAAGCAACAAAACACACAAGAACCCAAAACAAAAGCAACAAACACACAAGCAAAAAAACACACAAGCAACACAACACACAAGAACACAACACACAAGCAACACAAAACCATGCAAAAAAACACACATGCAAACAACACAAAAGAAACACAACCACATGCAACACAACACACAAGCAACAAAAACCCCAAAAGCACCAACACCAAGCAAACAACACACATGCAACCAACACAAGCAACACAACAACAAGCAACACAACCCACAAGCAACAAACACAAAAAAAACAAACCCCAAAAGAAAAACACAACACACTATCGTACCGCGCCAGAAAAAAACACAGATGCCCACATCAAAGGAAAGCAAAGTTTGTGTCCGCTGCACGAAGCAGCGTTCGTTCGTTACAGGACAAAAACTACAATTACGTGACTAACTACTGTACAATTACGTGACTAATATCTACAATTACGTGACTAACTACTCCCCTTAACCACGCCTATTGTTAAAAGGGAACAACATCGTGATTTATATTTTAAAAATAGTTTAATTTGCTATAATTTTTTTCTTTTTGCTTTTCCCTGCTATTGTTTTTGTTTCGTTAATATGTAGTTCTATCCCTTTCGCAAGTACGCACATATGACGCACAAATAAGCACCCGTGTTTTCCCCACTAACGCAAATTGAGGCACTGGCGAAGCGCAAGTGATCAGGCGGGGCCCAATTAAATCCAAAAATACAATATGAGCACAATTAACGCCAAAATGCCAAATTTATCAAAAGGGCGCACAAAAAAATTTGCGTATTATGGCGTCAGTCATATTTTGATGATAATCCATTTAAGAGGAGAAAATCGGTCATACGCGAGTGTTGGTAAAAAACAAGATTTCTTTATGTTTATATTTAAAAAAGCATATAATATATATTCATAAAAATTTAAAAAATCGTGTTACACGTGATATGTGTTGCAACCCCCGAAGGGTTGCAATGTATGTTATGTATAATATTACATGTATATTTTCTTTTTTATTAATTTTTTTTGTTATATTTGCGATAAAAAACTAAATCGTAAATTATTGCTTTAATTATTATTTGTCTTAGCTATGTTTTTAGGGCGATGTAAAAACTATATTATGTGCTCAAAATTCAAGTTTGATTGTTAAATACTGTAATTATCGCTTGTGGTTTACTCTGCGGCTTCTGTTGCTGGCTGCGCTGTCCCCGGGGCTATCAAGTTTGAGGGGGGGGTTTTTTCACCTCACTTGATGTATTCAGTCTGGTCTAGATCACTTGGGGTTGGACGTATCCCAGACAAGAAGGGGTAAATCTCCCCTTTTTGGCCCTTTTTGGAAAATCGTTCTGTCTCATTTTATTTTTGTTGTTTGGGACTCTGTTCACAGAACATGTATAGACTTAGTGATTTTTGACGTTGTACTGAGGTTGTGTGTCGCAAGAAAATCTGAGGACTCAGGTCCTGACTGTAGTTCTACCTAATTTGTATGGTATCGTGTACTGTCACAGTGGGTATTTTTTTAGCGAAATTAGATTTAGTAGTAGGGGTTTTTTGAAATTTTGTGGAGGTTGCAGATGGTCCCCACTTTGTGTCATTAATTATTCTTGTTCCTGATTTTGTGTCGCAGTTGCTTTTTATTTGTTTGGGCTTTGCATTCTTTTTATTGTTCAGAGGACGTTTGATTGCCAGTTGGTTAAAAAGTTGTTTATTTGAGGGGCTTTGTCAGTAATTGTTTAAGTTTGGGAAATGTGAGACATAGCGAAAATACTTAGAGCACTTACCAAAAATACACCAAATTACTTGTACATTTTGTAATATTTATTAATGTAATGTACCCAAGGTACTTAAGAATTTTTAAATATGATATGTGCTTTTAGCCAAAAATACTGTACCGAAGAGTGATTAAAAATTATGTTGATTATGTGATTAATTTAATTTGATATACCCCAGACAACTTAATTAAAAAAAATTTTTTAAAATTTTAAATTTTTTGTTAGTAGCCAACCAGTTTTAAACCTGAAGCCTAAAAATTCTTACTGAATTTTAATGGATATTGGCAAGGATACTGATAATTGTTACGAAAACCCGGGAACAGGTGTTGCTGAAGGGGTCCTTTTCTAGTATTCCTGGAGTATCTAAACTTTCAGAAACGCGTTTTTGTAACCCAAATGACAGCAAACTATCTATGTATCCTCTGCTAGAAAAAAAAATATAGTTTATTAACTTCTAAAATCATTTTAAAAAAAACGTTCGCGTGGATACATTTTTCATTGATTTTTTATGGGGAATCAAAAAGAATTCGAAAACGTTTTTAAAACAGAAACGTATATTTTGGAAAGGAAAATTGTGAAGCCCTTTTTGACACACCTGGATCAAGTCAAGTCACAACTGAGCGAGGAAAAACAGAGAAGCCCCGAAGATAAAAAGGGAGGAAAAGAAAGGGAAAGGTTTTTTGTGCCAGAAGTAGTAGTAGTTAATAATAATAAAAAAACACGAAAAAGAACAAGAATAAAGATAATAATAGAGGAAGTAGTAATATAGTTGTAATAGTATTGGTTAAACAGCAGAATCATTGTGGTAGTGTGCAGTAGTAAATGTAAAGGAAGCAGCAAAAAAAAGCAGAAGAACGAAAGACAAAGTTTATGGAGAGGGTTTGAAAAGTAGACAGGGATTTGCTTTCCCAGGGCTGGGGGAGAGGATATTGTTAGCCCTCTTTACCACATATCAATGGTAATGTAAAAATCCCACATCTGCTCCGGTTCACAACTACAAACCCCAAATCTCCTTACAATTATTTTTTTCTAAAATCAATAAGGAGATTGTACCTTGAGGAAATTTCAACCAGGTTCCAAAAGGCCCGTTACCCGGGTGTATGGGGGCAAAAAAAACCAGCAGAAAAAGTTTTGACTTATATTATCCTTTACCAAATTTTGAAACGCATTTTGTACACTTGACGTGATAAGTATAGTGCACCCCGGTAAGCAAAGGGAGAAATGAAGCCCCAAAATACCGACCGTGCTTCAACAGCTTAGAATGGGAATGAAAGGGCAGAAAGGGGGGCGGTACCCATAAATCTGTGATTGCCCCAAAAATTCTTCTTATTGGGTGAACCTGGTCACTGTTGAAAGAGGGGCCCCTCATAACTCTTGCAACCTGGGTTTGTGGTTGGGGGAGATAGCCTGTAAATGAGGGTGGTACATGCGCCGAAAAAGGTTACGTATTTTGCATCCCCAAAGACTCATACACCACAGCAGCTCAGCAGCGCAAAAGCAGCAGCAGCGCACAGCAGCACCAGCACCAGCAGAAACAGCACCATGGCACCGCACGCAAAAGGAGCACCCCCCAGCACCCCACAGCCCGCAGCCCCAGCACCCAGGCAGCCCCAGCACAAGCACCACACCCACCATCACGCCACACAAAAGCGGCACCCGGCACCAGCACACTAGCAGCCAGCAGCTCCCAGTGCACATTACCAGCACCCAGGACCAACAGCAACAGCACCTGAAACAGCAAAACCAAAACAGTAGTACCAACAACCAGCACCACACCAACAGCACCAGAACCAGTGGTACAGTGCACAGCAGCACCAGCAGCAGCCCCAGCACATGCTGTGGCGCAGTACCAAAGCATTAAGAAAAACCCCAGCAGCGCCAGCAGCACCAGCACAAGGGGCAGCAGTCCAGCACACCAGCACACCGCAGCACCAGCCACCACGAGCACCACCCAACCCACAGCGCGCCAGCACCAACAGCACCAGCAGCACCAGCGCACCAGCAGCAGCACCACAGACCAGCAGACCAAAAAGCAGCACCAGCACAACACACCAGCAGCCTAGCAGCAGCACTAGCCACCAGCACCAGCAGCACCAAAGCAGCACCACAGCACAACACCAGCGCAGCAACCCCACACCACCGTACCAGACCATGCAGCAGAACCACACGTATCAGCACAGCACCAGCAGCACCAGCACCCCACCAGCACCCCAACCAATGGCAGCACCAGCAAACCAAAACACCAGCAGCAGTACCAACAGACACAGCAGCGCCACAGCGCCAGCACCAGTGGCACACCAGCACATGGCAGCAAAACCAGCAGCAGTAACAGCAGCACCCCAGCAGCACCAGCAGCGCACCACAGCAGCACCATAGCAACAACAGCCCACATCACAGTAGCCCACCCCACAAAGCACCAGCACCCACCAGCCCCAGCACCCCCCCACAGCACCAGCAGCACCAGCATCCACCACACACCAGCAGCCCCAGCAGTACAAAAACAGAAACAGTCCCCAGCAGCAGCACCAGCAGCAGCACCAACAGCAGCAGCACAGCACCTGCAGCAAAAACAGCACAACAGCACCACACCCACCTACATAGCAACAGCACCAGCCCCACAGCCCCACCAAGTGGCGGGGAATCCCAAAACAACCAGCAAAGGGGCGGGGAAAACCAACACAGCACAAGCGACCACACAAAGCACCAGGGGGCAGCAGTCCCAGCACGTACCACGCATCCCAACAGCATCCGCAGCACACTACGCACCAGCAGCAGTACCGCAGCATAGCAGCACCAGCGCACAGCACCCAGCACCACCAGCACCACAGCAGAACCAGCAGCACCACACCACTGCACCGGCACACCAGCAGCACCAGCGCAGCACCACACAACAGCAACAAGCCGCACCGCAGCACACCAGAGCAGCACCAGAGTACCAGCAACAGTGCACCGCACCAGAATCACTTGCAGCCCTGCAGCACCAGCAGCCGCACCAGCAGCAAAAAGCCCACGTCAGCAGCAGGAAAAGGCACCACACTGCCCCCAACCTCAGCGACCCACACAGCAGCAGCCCACAGCAGCCAAGCCCACATCAGCAAAAAGCAGCAGAACCAGCACCAACCCCGAGCAGCCCCAGCCCACAGCAACACCGGGCACCAAGCAGCACCAGCCCCAGGACAACATCACAGAGCAGAAACACCAGACCAGCACGAGCAGCACACCGCCAACACCAGCCCAAAAAACCAGTATAACACAGCGCAACATCGCACCAGCAGCCAGCAGCAAAGCCTCACCCCATACCTGCACCACACCAGAAGCAGCACCACATCTTTTCAGCAGTACCCAGCAACCGCAGCAGCAAAAAACCCCCAAACACAGCACCGCGAAGCCCACAGACCCCAGCACCACACCGCAGCAACACACCGTGGGATCCCTGCAGCAGAAACCACAGTACCCAACCCAACCCCAACACCACCCCCCCAACAGCACCAGCACCAGAAAAGCACCACCCCCACCCCAAAGGAAACCAGCACCAGCACACCAGCACCTGTAGCGAAGCACCACGCAGCCCCCTACACCCCACACCCTGTAGCAGCAGCAGCAGAAACCAGCAAAGCTCTAGCACCAGCACCTGCAGCAGAAAAACCAGCACCATAGCAGCCCAGCAGCCCACACAGCACCAGCGCAGCCCCATAGCAACCCCCACCAGCATCAGCACCACACAGCACCAGCACCACAAAAGCACCAGAGCACCACAGCAGCCCCAGCAGCCCAGCAGCACCAGCAGCAGCACCATACCCCAGCACCAGCAGCCCCCAGCAGAACCCCATAGAAACAGACCAGCAGCACACCAGCAGCAGCACAACAGCAGCGCAAGCACCTCACAGAAAAACCCCACAACAGCACCAACCCAGCACCTCAGCAGCAACGCACCAGCACCAGCACCAAAGCCCAACAAAAGTGGAGGAAATCCAGCAGCAGCAAAAGCAGCACCAGCAGAAAAAAGCACCAGGGGCAGCGTACCAGCACAGCCTAGCACACCGCGCAGTCCCAGCAGCCTAGCACACAAGCAGCACCACACCAGCACCCCACACTAGTAGCAAAGAGCACCAGCACAAAACCAGCAGCACCACACCAGCAGCCAACCCCATACATAGCAGCTTCACCGGGGCACCACAGCAGCAAGCGCCACCAGCACAACAGCAGACAAGCCCCCAGCAGCAGCACCACACCCAGCAACAGTGCACAGCCCCAAAAACACTTTGCAGCACCGGGGAGCCCCACCGCAGCACAAGCACCCCCCTCAGCATAGGGCACCCCCCAGCACCACACCCAAACCCCTCAGCAGCCAGCGCGCAACAGCGCAAGCAGCACCAGCACAGCACAAGCACCACACAGCGAAGCAGCGCCCAAAAGCACCAACCCCCCCCCAGCAGCCCAGCCTGGCAACAACCCAGCACCACAGCGCACCACACCGGGAGCAACATCAGCAGCAGCAGAAAGCAACAACAACCCAGCACCAGCACGAGCACATCACCAGCACAACACAAGTCCCAAAACCCAGCACACCACACAAGCACCATATAAGCACGCAGCAACACCAGCACCAGCAGGGGCGCAGCACCGATCCCCCCAAAAGCACCTGCACGCACCTACCAAGCACCACCAACCCAAGCACCAGCAGCACCACCCAGTACCAGCAGCACACCACCACCACCCCAGCACCAGCACCACCGCCCAACACCGCACCCCAGCTCAGCCCAGACCAGCAGGCAACACCAGCAAGCAGCTGCAGGACGCCCAGCGCAGCACCAAAAACAAAAGCACCAGCAGCAATAGCAGCAGCGCCCCACAGCAGCCCAGCGAGCACCAGCAACACCACCCCGCACGCAGCAGCAACACCAGCCCAGAAACCAGCACCAGCAAATCAGAAACACCAGCAGCGCACCAGCAGCGCACTACACCGCACGGGCCCACACAACCAGCACAGCAACACCAGCACCGCACTAGCACCCAGGAACTTCACAGCGGCAGCAGAAAACCCAGCACACCCCCCAGCACCACTTCAGCTCAGCACCAAAAGCACCAGCAGCAACACAGACCAGCATGAGCACAATCGCACACAACCAGCGCCATCAAAGAGCACCACAACCAGGGGCAGACAGCAACACCAACACCAGAACCACAACAGAGCAGAACATCACAGCGCAGCAGACACCCCCAAAAGAAACAGCACCAGCACCAAAAAAACCACCCCAGCACCAGCACCAGCAGCACACCAGCCCCCAACTCCGCACAACCAGCAAACCACACCACACTAGCACAAGCACAACCCGCAACTCCAGCACCTGCACCAGCAAAACCCCAGCGCAGCAGAACACCACACCAGCGCGCACCAGCACCGAAAAACCCACAGCATAGCCACCGCACAACCAGCACAGCAGCAACCCACACCACCCCAAAACCCAACTCCACAACACAGCACCAAACAACCAGCAGCAGCACACCCCCACAACCACCCAAGCAGCAGCACCACACCACAAAACCCAAAAACCCCACACCCAGCACCACCAGCACAACCACAGCAGAAACACCAAGACCAGCACCAACCCCAGCACCAGACAACCAAAACACCACACCAGCAAAACCCGCACAGCACCCCCCAGCACCAGCACAAGCAAAACCCGGGCAGCATCAACTCCAAAATCAGAAACCACAAAACCCACAACACCAGCACAACCAGCAGCAGCACCACCAGCACTAGCACCAGCACAACCACAGCACCGCACAACCAGCAACCCAGCACAACCAGAGCAAAACCAACACTACACCCAGCACAACCACAACACCACACAACCAGCAGCAAACCCCAGCAAGCACCAGCAAAACCCAGCACCAGCCAGCACGACACCAGCCCCAAACCCAGCACACCGCACCAACACAATCACAGCACCCCAACCACCAACACAACCAGAAAAGAAACCAGCAGCACCACGGGCCAGAGCACCCAGCCCCCACACAACCCACCAGAAACCAGCACCACACTTGCCCACAGGAACACCAGCACCACACCAGCAGCACCAGCCCCCGCCCCAGCACCACCCACCAGTAGCAAAAAACGCAGCAGCCCGGCAACCCCCACAGCCCACAGCATGAACAGCAGCCCCTCCCAGAACCAGCCCACACACCAGCACAAGCACGAACCAGCAAAGCCCCACACCAGCACCAACCCCAGCACCACAGATTAGCACCAGAAAATAACAGAACACCCCCAGCGGGACTCCAAATTGAACCACACCACACCAGCACGCAGGAGCAGCACCAGCACCGCTCCAACACACCACACCAGCACACCGCAGCAGCAGCAAAACAGAAACCCACCAGAAAGCACCAGAAAAACCCACGCCCAGCAGCAGCAACACCAGCACCAGCACATCAGCACCAGCCCAAAGCACCAGCAGCATCAGCCCACCCCAAAACCACACCAGCCCTGCCCAGCCCAGCGGGAACACCAGCACCAGCAACAGCACCAGCGCACCACACCGGCCCAGCCCAAAAGCACACCATTAGCAGAAAACAGCAGCAGAGCCCCCCAGCAGAGCAGCAAACCACAGCCCAGCAGCACCCCCCGCAACACCATCACCAGAACCCACCAGCAGCACCCCCCCCGGGCACGAGCACCAGCAGCGCACCAGCCCAGCCCCCGCAGATTAGCCCACACAGCAAAACACCACACCGCAGCTGCAGGAGCGCACCGACCAGCACCAACAGACCAGCACCAGCAGCACCGCACAGCAGAAACCAAACCGCACCACAGCAAACCAAAACACTAGCGCCGCAGCAGCACAACACCAGCCCCAGAGCATCACACCAGCACCAGCCCGCACAAGACCGCACCAGCCCCAGCGGGAAACACCAGCCCCCCCACCACCCCACACCCGCACCAGCCCAAAAAGCACCAGCAGCCCAGTACAGCAAAGCAGCAGCGCACCAGCAGAAGCAGCAACACCAGCACACCGCACCCAGCAGCACCAAGAAAACCCTCCCCAAACCAGCCCCAGCACCCCACACGAAAATGGCACCACAAAAGCACCAGCACCAGCAGCCCCACACCAGCAGCATTACACCGCACCACAGCAATACCAACCACAGCAGCACCACTTTAACCACACCAGCCCCACAGCAACAAAAGGGCACCGCAGCTGCAGGAGCACACCAGCATCCACCAACGCACCAGCACCAGCAGCACCAGAAAGCAACCACAGCAGCACCACAACACCAGCCCCAGCAGCCGCAACCACCCACAGCTCAGGAGCAGCACCACACCAGCACCAACAGCACCACCCAGCACCCACAGCACCACACCAGCAGCAGCACCAGCGGGAGCCCAAAACACCAGCGCCACCCCAGAAAACAAACCCAGCCCCAAAAGGCCCCAAGCACCAGGGGCAAGCAAACACCAGCACAATCAGAAACCCCCACAGCAGCCCAGCACCAAAACCCAACACCCCCAGCACCAGCACCACACCACCCCAGCACACCAGCAAGCAGCACCACGGAGCACCCCCACGCCACCCAGCACAACATCGCCCCCGCACCAGCAGCACCACAGCAGCACCCAGCAGCAGCAGCCCCAATCAGCACCACCCACGCAGCAACCCAGCACAACACCAGCAGCCCACAGCACAAGCAGCAGCCCCACACACCAGCAGCACCCCAGAAACCACATACCCAACACCGCAACAGCACCTGCAGCAGACCAACAGAAACAAGCAGCACCAAACAGCAGCAGCGCCCAGCCTAGCCGTTACAAAAAACCATTCTAAATCTTAGGATCTCCAGTGAAAAATAGAAAGGACTGCCCTTCTGCATCCAGCCTGTTACGGGTTTTTTGTAACAAGACAGATCCTTGTCCAATTATCCATTAGAATTCATAGGATTTCATATGTTCAGGATTCAATGGGAGGCACTAACTAAGAAAATTAAATTTAAAAAATTTATTATTTAAGTTGTCTAGGCTATATCAAATTAAATTAAATTTAAAAATAAACACAGAATCAAAATAAAATACTTCTCTCAGTACAATATAGTGGCGAAAACATAACCCTTTTTAATTCTTAAATCCGTCCGATACAAACATTTAATAAGATATTTCAAATATGACAAAGTTTGGGGATGTGGTAAGTGCTCTAAGTAGTTTTCTAGGGTTTAGACTCGACTAGACTTTAAAAAAGTGCGACAAAATCCTCAAATAAACAACTTCTTGACCAACTGGGAACAGAAAGTCTGCTTGAACAACGAAGATTTTCAAGCCCCTAGCAATATAAAAAGCAACTGCGACACACAGTCAAGGAGATAGTATAACGCCTAAGTAGGGACCATCAGCAGATCCTCCACAAAAGTCACAAAACTCCCCATCCACGAACTAAGTTCAGCATAAAAAAATCCCCCACTTGTAATACACAATACAAATACAAGTTAGGGCAGAAGCTACAGCCAAGGACCTGAGTTTTCAGAGTTCTATAGAAACAAACCTCAGTACAAAAGTCAAAATCACAAGTCTATCAAGTTCTTGAACAGAGTTCACAGAATAACCGCACGAACGATCCTCCAAAAGGCCAATAATGGAGATTTAGGCCTTTTTCAGGGGGACGTCCAACCACCCAAACGAGTCTAGACCCCAACTGAAATACTTCAGCAGGGAGGACCCCCCCTCCCCGATCACGTGATACTCCGGGGAGAGCTGCGCTCAGAAACAGAAGCCGGGACAAAAGAGGAAAGAGCATAATTACAGTGGTTTTGACAATCAAACTTAAGAGAATATGTTACATCCAACAAAAATTTTAAATAATCAAATAATATTATAG
Organism: Cherax quadricarinatus; assembly: GCF_026875155.1. Taxonomy (NCBI): domain Eukaryota; kingdom Metazoa; phylum Arthropoda; class Malacostraca; order Decapoda; family Parastacidae; genus Cherax; species Cherax quadricarinatus. The sequence goes on along the minus strand of NC_069476.1, from coordinate 27,317,214 downwards.
AGCAATATATTCACGATTTAGCTATTATCGCAAATATAAGCAGTATAAAAACATTTTGAAAAGTAAAACATTATATTCATAAAATAAAAAATTATATATATTGCAACCCATTAAGGGGTTGCAACACCCCCCCCCCAACACGACAAACGGTCGCCTGGGGGTTTTCTTAATGTCTTTCACATTATTACTGATTACTCAGGGTTTCATTACTAACAATATAATAAAACATTAACAGAGTCACTCTTGTGCCAAGCAATTTATAATTTCACACATCTAACAAAAATAGCCCCTGTACTAGGGCATAAACAGAATCGTATCCCCCCTACTCGTTGGGTTTTGTACATCAGTGTAAGACAGGATAGCGCAGACAAACCGACACACGAGGCCCATAAAAAGGAGAATGCTTTCCCTCTTAAGTTGGTTTTGGAATGCTATGCGTTTTAAGGTGTGTTTGAAGGGGATGGCTGCGGCAGGACGTGTTCTGTGGGAGTACATCGCCCACAACCCCACTACCCCCCTCAAAAACTCGCTTCTGTCCCCCCCCCCTCACATACATCATCACTACTGTGAATATATAAATAATTTTAAAATAGTATATTAGTTAATAGGTCTGGAGGGATTAAGTTCTCTACTGAATTTGACATAGCAATAACAAAAAAATATTTGGGCATTAAAATCAGATGATTTTAAAAGGGGAATGCCCAAAAACACGTCAAAATGTTAAAAAAGGGCACCACAAGGCTAAGCCTTTCTCAATATGCATAAAATTTTTTTGGTGTCAATAAGTTTGGAATAGTAACATAGGGATGGGAATATCAGTGGATGTTGACTGTTGGAGCAGCACAGCACCCACTGCATAATAACTCGCATCTATATGTAAAAAGAAAGGAAGATTGAAATTAAGACTCAACACTGGAGCAGAGGAAAGCAGATGCTTCAACAATCACTAGTCCAGATGAACTGAACTTTGCTACTAATGAACACAGTGAGAGGTGTAGGTGGAGGTGTGTGTGCTGGCTTGTCTGTCACTTGACACACGTGGCAACGTCGCACATGATCAGCTACAGTTTCCTTCATCTTTGGCCAAGTAAAATGTTTTGCCAGTTTATCGAGTGTCTTCTTGACACCCAAATGTCCTCCAATGGGACTATTGTGAGCAAAATCAATGGCTTGTTCACGAAATGTAACTGGTAACACTACGAGATGTTTTGACTGTGGTTGGAAACACTATCAGCTGACAACTTACATGTATTTTTCTCCATCAGTACACCATTACTATAATAGTAACAATTATCGAGATCCTTTGCTTCACTCTCAGTAACTGCTATATCTCTCAGTCTTTCCAGTGACTGATCAACAAACTGATCCTTGATTAAATCATCATGAATAAGAAATTTAACGTCAGTTGTGTCTTGACTAGGTTGATGACCGGGGGGAGTTGGTGTTAATGATCCTGGGCGCAGAGCATCACTAAACAACATATTCAAGCCCAAATCATTGTCATCCACTAACTCAACAGGAGACAAGGATGGTTGTTGTATCTTTGACATAGCTCTAGTAATTGCGCTGAGGGGAAATAAAAATAGGCTTCTTTTCTAAAAGCTTCAATGGCATAATTATCACAGTGTTTATCAATCACAAGTGGGTTTTTTACATATACAGCATGAAGGATATCGTTCCCTATCAACAAGTCCACTGACCTGATGTGAAATACACCACTGGATATACCCACTGAAATATAACCAGTATAATAGCTTGTTTCAATGTAAACTTTATGAAGACGTACTTTTATAACTGCCCCTCCATAGGCTTCTAACAATACATCTATCTTTTCAATAGGTAAACGTCAGTTATGGGCAGTACATCTTCTCTTAATAACGTGAGAAAACTGCCAGTGTCTCCCGAAAAAATTATCTCAGTTAGATGTGATTCGTCAAATCCTACTTTAAACCTCTCGAAAAGTAAGGACTCATCGCTGAACGAATCTTTTCGTCAGATACACTTTCTGACGTAGCCATCTATCCCTTGTAAATTATCTAAAACAGTAGGATCAGAGGTATTACTAGGATTTCGGTGCCTTTGTTGCTCGGAAGAAGATACGACTTGTGTCGGGGCGCCAGCCGCACGACTGTCTTCTCGCATCTCTTTCCAACTTATAGCAATTACTCTCTAGCATGTCCTTTTTTGTTACAACTAGGTACATTTAACTTTCTTCTTCTCGATATCAGATTTCTGTCTAGCCACAGAGACAGATTCAGGATTGTAAGTTTTCCTGGTAAAGGTAAAGAGGGGTTACAGTAGCAATACATCATGCCGGCAAGAGCAGGTGATTTAGGTTGCCAACTTCTAGGACAATTTTTAGTTTTCCTTGTTTTTCTGTTTTTTAATACGTACAAGTTTGTGAGAAATCTCGTAATTGTCTGCTAATGCTGCAGTTTCCAGAACATCCCAGGTAGTTATGATCGATCAGACATTCTTGTATGGCAGCAGACATACAGTTGTGAAACTCTTATGTAG
>NC_069476.1:27286901-27314197 GCF_026875155.1 Cherax quadricarinatus | reverse complement strand
TGGGTGTTATAGCTTGTGTGGGTGCTATAGCTTATTTGGGTGTTATAGCTTGTGTGGGTGCTATAGCTTATTTGGGTGTTATAGCTTGTGTGGGTGCTATAGCTTATTTGGGTGTTATAGCTTGTGTGGGTGCTATAGCTTGTTTGGGTGTTATAGCTTGTGTGGGTGCTATAGCTTATTTGGGTGTTATAGCTTGTGTGGGTGCTATAGCTTATTTGGGTGTTATAGCTTGTGTGGGTTTTCTATAGCTTATTTGGGTTTATAGCTTGTGAGGGGTGCTATAGCTTATTGAGGTGTTATAGCTTGTGTGGGTTACTTGCTATAGTTATTGGGGTTATAGCTTGTGTGGTGCTATAGCTTGTGTTTGGGTGTTATAGCTTGTGTGGGTGCTATAGCTTATTTGGGTGTTATAGCTTGTGTGGGTGCTATAGCTTATTTGGGTGTTATAGCTTGTGTGGGTGCTATAGCTTATTTGGGTGTTATAGCTTGTGTGGGTGCTATAGCTTATTTGGGTGTTATAGCTTGTGTGGGTGCTATAGCTTATTTGGGTGTTATAGCTTGTGTGGGTGCTATAGCTTATTTGGGTGTTATAGCTTGTGTAGGCAATACAACTTCTGTGGGAACGATAACTAGTGTAGGTGGCTTAATTTTTGTGGGCGGTATAACATGTGTGAGTGGTATAGCTTGTGTGGGTGGCATAAATAATGTGGTTGGTATAACTTGTGTTGGTTATATAACTTGTGAGGAGGGTACAACTTGAGTAGGTGGTATAACTTATGTGGGTGGTATAACTGGTATGGATGGTATAACTGGTATGGATGGTATAACTTGCATGGATGGTATAACTTGTGGGTGTGGTAAAACTAGTGTGCGTGGAATAACTAGTGTGGGTTGTATAATTAGTGTGGGGGATATAACTAGTGTGAGTGGTATAACTAGTGTGGGTGGTATAACTAGTGTGGGTGGTATAACTAGTGTGAGTGGTATAACTAGCGTGGGTGGTATAACTAGAGTGGGTGGTATAACTAGTGAGGGTGGTATAACTAGTGTGGGTGGTATAACTAGTGTGGGTGGTATAACTAGTGTGAGTGGTATAACTAGTGTGGGTGGTATAACTAGAGTGGGTGGTATAACTAGTGTGGGTGGTATAACTAGTGAGGGTGGTATAACTAGTGTGGGTGGTATAACTAGTGTGGGTGGTATAACTAGAGTGGGTGGTATAACTAGTGTGGGTGGTATAACTAGTGAGGGTGGTAAATTATAACTAGTGTGAGTGGTATAACTAGTGTGGGTGGTATAACTAGCGTGGGTGGTATAACTAGAGTGGGTGGTATAACTAGTGTGGGTGGTATAACTAATGTGAGTGGTATAACTAGTGTGTGTGGTATAACCAGTGTGGGTGGCATAACTAGTGTTGGTGGTATAACTAGTGAGGGTGGTATAACTAGTGTGGGTGGTATAACTAGTGTGGGTGGTATAACTAGTGTGGGTGGTATAACTAATGTGAGTGGTATAACTAGTGTGTGTGGTATAACTAATGTGAGTGGTATAACTAGTGTGTGTGGTATAACCAGTGTGGGTGGCATAACTAGTGTGGTGGTATAACTAGTGTGGTGGGTATAACTAGTGTGGGTGGTATAACTAGTGTGGTGGTATAACCAGTGTGGGTGGTATAACTAGTGTTGGTGGATATACTAGTGGGGTGGTATAACTAGTGTGGGTGGTATAATAGTGTGGTGGTATAACTTGTAGTGGGTGCTAACTAGTGTGGGTGGTTTAACTAGTGAGGGTGGTATGAAATAGTGTGGGTGGTATAACTAATGTGAGGTGGCTATAACTAGTGGGTGGAATAACTAGTGTGGGTGGTATAACATGTGTAGTGTGTATAACTAGAGTGGCTGGTATAACTAGTTTGGGTGGTATAACTATGTGGGTGGAATAACTATGTGGGTGGTATAACTAGTGTTGAGTGGTATAACATGTGTGAGAAGTGTATAACTTTTGTGGGTGGTATAACAGTGTAGGGTGGCATAACTAGTGGGTTGGTATAAATAGTGTGGGCGGTATAACTAGTGTAGGGTGGTATAACTAGTGTGGGTGGTTATAAACTTGGTGGGTGGTATATAACTGAATGGTGGTATAACTTAGTGTCTGTGTGGTACAACTTGTGTGGTGTGGTATAACAGTGTGGGTGGTATAATTAGTGTGGTGGTATAACAGTGTGGGTGGTATAACAGGTGGGTGGTATAACCAGTGTGGTGGTATAACCAGTGTGGGTGGTATAACTAGTGTGGGTGAATATAGCTAGTGTGGGTGGTATAACAGTGTGGTTGGTATAAGTAGTGTGGGTGGTATAACTTGTAGGTGGTGTAACTAGTGTGGGTGGTTTAAACCAGTGCGGCTGGTATGACCATTGTGGGTGGTATAACCAGTGTGGGTGGTATAACTAGTGGGTGGTATAACTAGTGTGGGTGGTATAACATGTGTAGGTAGTATAACCGGTGTGGGTGGTATAATCAGTTTGGGTGGTATAACTAGTGTGGGTGGCATAACCAGTGTGGGTGGTATAACCAGTGTGGGTGGTATAACTAGTGTGGGTCGTATAAACGGTGTGGGTGGTATAGCCAGTGTGGGTGGTATAATCAGTGTGATTGGTATAACTATTGTGGGTGGTATAACCAGTGTAGGTGGTATAACTAGTGGGGGTGTTATAAATAGTGTGGGTGGTATAAACAGAGTTGGTGTTATAACCAGTGTAGTTGGTATAACTAGTGTGGGTGGCATGACTAGTGTGGGTGGTATAACCAGTGTAGGTGGTATAACCAGTATGGGTGGTATAACCAGTGTTGGTGGTATAACCAGGGTGGGTGGTATAACCAGTGTGGGTGGTATAACCAGTGTGGGTGGTATAACTAGTGTGGGTCGTATAAACGGTGTGGGTGGTATAGCCAGTGTGGGTGGTATAACCAGTGTGGTTGGCATAACTAGTGTGGGTGGTATAACCAGTGTAGGTGGTATAACTAGTGGGGTGGTATAAATAGTGTGGGTGGTATAAACAGAGTTGGTGTTATAACCAGTGTAGTTGGTATAACTAGTGTGGGTGGCATAACTAGTGTGGGTGGTATAACCAATGTAGGTGGCATAACCAGTATGGGTGGTATAACTAATGTATGGTGGTATAACTGGTGGGTGGTATAACTAGTGTGGGTGGTATAACCAGTGTTGGTGGTATAACCAGTCTGGGTGGTATAACCAGTGTTGGTGGTATAACCAGTATGGGTGGTATAACCAGTGTTGATGGTATAACCAATCTGGGTGGTATAACCAGTGTGGGTGGTACAACCAGTGTGGGTGGTATAACCAGTGTGGGTGGTATAACTAGTGTGGGTGGTATAACCAGTGTGGTTGGAATAACTAGTGTGGGTGGTATAACCAGTGTGGGTGGTATAACTAGTGTGGGTGGTATAACCAGTGTGGTTGGAATAACTAGTGTGGGTGGTATAACCAGTGTGGGTGGTATAAACCAGTGTGGGTGTATAACTGTGTGGGTGGTATAACAGTGTGGGTGGTATAACTGTGTGAGTGGTATAACCAGTGTGGGTGGATAAACTAGTGTGGGTTGGTATAACTTAGTGTGAGCGTATAGTTTGTGATGGTATAACCTGTGTTGGGTGCTAGAACTTTTTTAGGTGGTATAACTTGTGTCGGTGGTATAACTTGTGTCGGTGGTATAACTTGTGAGGAGGGTATAACTTGTGTGAGTGGTATAACTTGTGTGGGTGGTATAACTTGTGTCGGTGGTATAACTAATGTGGGTGATATAACTTGAGCGGATAGTATAACTGGTATGGATGGTGAAATTGTAATGGATGGTATAACTAGGTATGGGTTGGTATAACTGGTATGGATGGTATAACTTGTGACGTGGGATATACTATGTGTACGTGTCATGTAATAGTATTGTGGGTTGGCATACATTGTGTGGGTGGTATAACTACAGGTGGTATAACTAGTTGGTGTTGAAACTTGTGTGGGTGGTAATAACTTGTTGGGGGTATAACTTTGTGGGTGCATGCTTGCGTGTGTGAAAAACTAGAAGAATGGGTTGTATAATTAGTCTAGGGGGACTATAATATAATGAAATGTATAAACAATGTTTGTGGTTTTAAACTCAGTGTGGGTGGTATAACTTTGTGTGGGTGGTAATAGTGTGGGTGGTATAACTAGTGTGGGTGGTATAACTAGTGTGGGTTGTATAACTTGTGTGGGTGGTATAACTTGTGTGGGTGGTATAACTTGTGTGGGTGGCATAGCTTGCGTGTGTGGTATAACTAGTGTGGGTTGTATAATTAGTGTGGGGGATATAATTAGTGTGAATGGTATAACTAGTGTGGGTGGTATAACTAGTGTGGGTGGTATAACTTGTGTGGGTGGTATAACTAGTGTGGGTGGTATAACTAGTGTGGGTGGTATAACTAGTGTGGGTGGTATAACTAGTGTGGGTGGTATAACTAGTGTGGGTGGTATAACTAGTGTGGGTGGTATAACTTGTGTGGGTGGTATAACTGTTGTGGGTGGTAAAACTAGTGAATGTGGTATAACTAATGTGGGTTGTATAACTAGTGTGGGTGGTATAACTAGTAACGTGGACGATGACTCCTATGTCTTGTAGCTATGTCTTCATGTGATAAAAGTCTATTAATAAGTGTGTCCTTGTGCCTACCATTGTGTTGTCATCCAGGACTCAGATGTACAGCTTCCTTTTGAATCTATTTCAGTAACCACTACATACAGATTAAGAGACATGGGGTGACCGATACCCTTGTTGAAAACCCTACGACATAATAATGGCTTATTGTCCCTAGCAGAGGGGCTAAATCCTTGCAGCAATAAACTGAATCAATGGGAAAAAAATATAAAAAAAATTTTTGAACTGCTTTTAACATCACGTCTCTTTTAAAAATGTTTAATGCATTTTGGTGTTGTAATTTCGTAACTGTTTTATCTGAGAATAGGTTAATGATAAATGACCTTGTTGTGTGAAAATTGCTTTGCTGCCCAACTAACACTAAAGCCAAGGAGATTTGGTTGAAATGTAACAGTCGCCAATGTACAAATAATCTTGACAAACAGTTCAGGAAGAAAGTGGCCAAGACAATGAGCCAAGCACAGCACACACGAAAACATGTAATTTTAACAGTAATGTTAGAAGGGAGGATCTCTTGATCTCACAGAGAACTGCAATAACCATCTCATTTAAATGTTGCGACCAAGCAGGAGAGACAGTTGCACTGTAAACCTCCTCTGAAGTATCGAAATCCCTGTGGGTGATTTTTTTTTTTGCTGGTAAATATTCTATGTTGCATTTTTAAATTTTTCGTTCACCTTGCCTCAGATTTTTCGATCATCTTTTAATCACAAATTGGGTCTACAGCGCAACTTTCGTACTGTAGAGGAAACCGAATCATATTGTCATTTGTGCCAGGATTGGATGATGGATTAAACATGCGGATTGTCGGTACTTTATTTACATCTCTGCTAAGATGATGGACTGTTTTGGGAATAAACAGAAGGGTCCTGATAGTCGTTTGATTGCTGTTATGATACCTTCTTAAGGGATGAATCAAATCAGCAACATTCAGACGTCTGAGGTAACCTTGTATCATTGCCCTTCTTACCTAGCTCAATTACCGATACACAATTAACTCGGACACATGAGAGAGAAGCTTTCAACAACGTTACAGTCCGACTTGAACCATTTACAAAGTCGTCGTATGCTTCTCTCTCCTATGTGCGGGTTATTTGTGTATTGTTCCAGTCTTAAACTACCGAGTTTAAAGGGGAAATAATTGCCTTCAAGGTAATGAAACTATAAACTGGAATAGATACACGCATTTCCTACCATTATTAGCTGGGAAATTCCCTCAACTGCAAGCTTGCTCCTGATAAAGCCTCTCTCCAATTAGCGAGGATGTTATGGCAGTACCTGATATGGTGGATCATGCTAGAATGTGCACAACATTCAACATGGTAGATGGAGTGAGGATGTGGTGTATCTACCATGTATGTTGAGAGGTATTCAGTGTGTCATGCACTTCAGCAGCTGAATATTAAATTGGAATAAAATACCGACAGGTTGCTAGGAAGACTCATGTGCAACAGTTAGGTATCTTTATTTCGAAAAGTTTCGCCTTTACAGTAGGCTTCTTCAGTCGAGTACAGAAAAGTTGGTAGAAGCAGAAAAGATGTGAAGACGACGTCATCAGTCCATCAGCCTTGAAAACGTAGTTTTGAGGTGGTCAGTCCTTCAGCCTGGAGAAGAGTATTTGTCCCATAGTCTGAAACATTGTTTCAGACCTGAGTGTTGCATATGTGTCTTACCCAACTTCAGCAGCTGCATTGTGGGATATACTGAGCAGCATCAACCTAACAGAGTTGCAGGAACTTCCAGCATTTATTAGCAACAACAACATGCAAGAAAAACAACAACAAGCTACACGAACAGTAATCTAAAGGCAGAACAACAACCAACAGGAAGAACAAAAAAACGGACAACAACCAACAGGAAGAACAGCAATAACGTACAGGAAGGGCAACAAAAGCCAATAGGAAGAATAACAACCAACAAGGTAAACAACAACAACCTACAGGAAGAACAATAACAACTCACAGGAACAACAATAACAACCTACTAGAACAATTTTCGCATGCATAGCGAAGTAGGATATGGGCATTATGTTAGTACGGGCAGGATGTTAGCATGGATAGGATGTCAGCATGGGCAGAATGTCAGTATGAGCAGGATGTCAGTACAGGCAGGTTGTCAATACAGGCAAGATGTCAGTACGGGCAGGATGCCAGTATAGTATGCCTGTGGGACATGTAAAAATATCCTTGGAAGGAAACCCAAGATCACATGCAACATGTGCTTTTCCAGGCATAATGTCTCCTGTGCAAGAATAAACACCACTTCAAAAAATGACATCCAGTTAGCAAAAGGCTTCTGGATTTGCAATAAAGATATGTAACTTTGGATTGATATCAGGAAGGTACTCACTAGGGTAATAAATAATAATGATAAGCAAGAAAACAAAAAGAAACAGTCTACCCAAGATATATAGAACATGGGAGGAAGGGAGAGGAGGGGAGAAGCTTAAAGTACAGAATGCTCATACCACAACAGATTACTCGGAATTAAACAGTCACCGAGTGAAAAAATACAGGAAACAAAAATGTCAGCTAACCCAAGCCCCACCCATAGTGCAAACCCAGACCCAGATCCCAGCCCTAGCGCTACTCCAGACTCGGCCCACAGCCCTAGTGCTGACCCAGACTCAGCCCCCAGCCCTAGTGCTAACTCAGACTCATCCCCCAGCCTTAGTGCTAGTCCAGACTGTGCTAGGTACTCTACCACAACCACCACTAAAGCCTTAAATTTACAAAAATCATTGCACAAGACCATAGCCCATATTACATATGTAGTGGAGTAGGAGTCTTCTTTTTGGGAAAGTGCTGGTCTCCAGGAAGCAGGACGGGTTGGCTCTGGCTTGGCTACCGAAGATTATAGTGCTGTCCTAGAAACTGCACAAACTGAGAACATATCTATCACATATTCTACCCAACCAAAGGTGAAAAGGTGCAAATTCTATGTTTGGAGCATCTGAAAGCATGGGATATCAGAAAAACAAATGGGACATGCAATTATGAGCATCCAAAAAAATGACACGACCTCCTGTCTAAAAGTGTGTCGTTCTACCTCTTGCAAATTCTTTCATCCAGAAATGTGGCATTCTTCAGTCCTCCAGAAACAGTGATACGACTCCAACTGCCCTGAATGCCATCTAAAAGGGGCCAGAAGGTACAGACCACGTAAGACGAACCATAGTAGTTACGACAACCCTACTCAAAAGGATTTTTTAGTGGCAGGAAACGAAGAGATAAAATGGAAAGAAATAATCAAAATAGTCCACCACCTTGGAGTCTTGTTGGACTGGAGGCACAGCCAGTGGCCCACCGTGCCCCTCAAGAACCACAACTACTGATGCCAACAAGAAAATCCCCCCAATAAACACACAATACTACATGGTTTATATTTGTTAATATACAGGGTCATAAGCCATATACAGCATCTTAAGTCATATACAGGGTCTTAAGCCATATACAGGGTCTTAAACCATATACAGGGTCTTAAGCCATATACAGGGTCTTAAACCATATGCAGGGTCTTAAGCCATTTACAGGGTCTTAAGCCATATACAGCATCTTAAGTCATATACAGGGTCTTAAGCCATATACAGGGTCTTAAACCATATACAGGGTCTTAAGCCATATACAGGGTCTTAAGTCACCCACCATCAATGGATTTCTAGAGGAGTCAAACGCAATGTTTGCAGCCTTCACAAATACTTGCACAAAAGATCACTTTGACAACGAAATTTGGATAACTGGGTGCAACCTTTAAAGATATGAGAGAAAGACAAGGAAACAAGGGAAGGTTGGCCTGTATATCAAGGAGTCACTCATCTGCACAGAGAAGCAGATGATGTAGTTGAAGTTCTAATAACAAAGATCGAGAACCACGAGATGCAACCTCCCAACAGTTCAAAGAACAGCTTCTAAAATTATTACTGTCTGGAGAGCCTTCCAGTCCCATCTCCAAACATCTTACTGCTTGCTGATTTCAACCTAAGGCATACATAATGGAAGAATATAGCAAATAATGTTAAAGCAGAAAGAATCCCTGGAGACAGTACAGATGAAAAATCACACATGAGCTGCTAAATCTTTGCAATAAACGCACCCTGAGTCAGCAGATAGTGGAGCAAACAAGACTGGAGAACACACGTAACCTTATTTTCACAAATAATAATTAAAAAAAAAATCCGATCACAATCTAATCGAAGTTCAGACTTACATGCACAGGGGACCTGACCAGCAAAATGAATGCAACTATGAAGGTGTCTTCACTAAATACAACTTCAGTAACAAAAACACCAACTGGGATCAGGTAAACGATGTCTTAAATGAAACATGTTTTGAAGCTATCTTAAATAACCTGGATACAAACCAGCGCCTTGAAAGGATCAACTTCCTGGCGATCAAGGCATATAACCCTACGAAAAAAAAAAAGGAAGAAGTAAACTGAAGAGAGAAAGACGGTCCCTGCACAGAAGATGACGAAGGATCACTGAACTCCACAAGAACGCTAGATTATCTGACACCGGGGAAGTGGAAAGTATCAAGTTTAAGTTAAAGGATTCATACAGGATCCAGGAAAGACAGGAGGAGCTAAGAGTGATTAGCAAATTGAAACAAATTCCAAATATTTCTTTTTATATGCAGAAAAACAAGGTAAAAAAACACATCTAGTATCGGACCTTTGCTCAGAAAAGCTGGAACTGACACAGATGACAACAGCTATGTGTTTAGCGAGACACTAATCAGTCTAAAAAGTCGACTAATCAAATGAATTTTTCATGAATGAGCCTCAAAACTCCGTAAATGTATGTCAATTTCTGACATTACCCTAACTCCACTAGACTTTGAGAAAGCCATTGACAACATGCCCATGCACTCAGCCCCAGACCCAGACTCTTGAAACTCTGTGTTCATTAAAAAACTGCAAGAAACCTTTTTCATGTGCCCTAAATATGCCATAGAGAAGAAGAATAGACATGGGTGAAATTCCAGTCACTAAAAACAACGGATATAGCCTTACTCCATAAAGGTGGCAGCAAAGCATTAGCTAAGAACTATAGACCAATAGCTCTAATGTACAAACTATAAAAATCTTTGAAAGAGTACTAAGAAGTATGATCGCAAACCACTTAGATTCCCCAAAACTGCTCAATCCAGGGCAACATGGTTTCAGTGCGGGGCCCTTGAGCCTCTCACAGCTACTGGATCACTATGATATGATATTGGATGTACTGGAAGACAAACAGAATGATGATGAAATATACACAGACCTCGTGTAATATACACAGACTATGTTATAAACACAGGCAAGTTCAATCATGGTGTAATAGCACACAAAATGAGTGCTAAAGGGACAACTGACAAAGTGTACAGATGGATCTTGAACTTTCTAACCAATCTAACACAAAGAATGGTGGTAAACAGAGTTAAATCGGAAGCTGCCATAGTGAAAAGCTCTGTTCTACAAGGCACTGTACTCGACCCAATCTTGTTCCTAATCCTCATATCAGACATATACATCAAAGAAGATATAAACCAAGTTTTCAAATGAGCAACAGAAAACAATGTGATGTTTAATGCAGACAAATTGTAACTACTCCGTTGTGGAAAGCTGGAGGAGATAACAGTTAGAACTGAGTATACTACAAACCCTAATCATAAAATAGAGCAGAAAAGTAATGTGAGGGGCCTGGGAGTGGTAATGTCTGAGAATCTCACTTTCAAGGATCATGCAGTGCCACTCTCACATCTGCGAAGAAAATGATAGGATGGATATTAAGAACGTTCAGAACAAGAGATGCCAAGCCAATGATGATCCTTTTTAAATCACTTGTTCTCTCTAGAGAACAAGTGATTTAAAATCAAGCAGGTGAAATTGCAGACCAACAGAATGTGCAGAGAATCTTTACTGCATATATTAGTTCCATCAAACACCTTAACTACTGGGAAAGCTTGGAAGCACTAGACTTGTACTTGCTGAAACGCAGACAAGAGATATATATCATAATGTACACTTGGAAAATCCTAGAGAGACTGGTCCCAAATCTGCACACAGAAATCACTCCCTACGAAAGCAAAAGACTGAGCAAGCGTTGCAAAATGCCCCACAATTAAAAGTAGGGGCGCCATTGGTAAACTAAGAGGAAACACGGTAAGTGTCCGGGGCCCAGGACTGTTCAACAGCCTCACAGCATACATAAGGAGAATCACCAATAGGCGCCTGACTGCCTTCAAGAGGGAGCTGGATAGATACTTAAAGTCGGTGCCGGTTCAGCAGGGCTGTAGTTCGTATGTTGGACTACGTGCGGCCAGCAGTAGCAAACTAGTTGATCAGCCCCTGATCCACCGGGAGGCATAGTCGTGGCGGGCCGCGGGGACGTTGATCCCCGGAATACCCCCAGGTAGACTCCAGGTACAGGAGCAACAATAACAATTCACAGGAAGAACGACAACTACCTATATCAACCACAATACCAACGTACAGGAAGAACATGCAAGAAGCTGAACAACTACCAGAAAGACATCATGTATATATGTGTGTACTCACCTATTTGTACTCACCTATTTGTGGTTGCAGGGGTCGAGTCACAGCTCCTGGCCCCGCCTCTTCGCTGATTGCTACTAGGTCCTCTCTCTCCCTGCCCCATGAGCTCTATCATACCTCGCCTTAAAACTATGTATGGTTCCTGCCTCCACCACATCACTTTCTAGGCTATTCCATGGCCTGACTACTCTATGACTGAAGAAATACTTCCTAACATCCCTTTGATTCATCTGAGTCTTCAACTTCCAATTGTGACCTCTTGTGTCTGTGTCCCATCTCTGGAACATCCCGTCTTTGTCCACCTCGTCTATTACGGGCAGTATTTTATATGTCGTTATCATGTCTCCCCTGACCCTCCTGGCCTCCAGTGTCGTCGGCGATTTCCCTCAACCTTTCTTCATAGGACCAAATCCCCGTAGCTCTGGGACTAGTCTTGTTGCAAACCTTTGCACTTTCTCTAATTTCTGACGTGCTTGACTGGTGTGGATTCCAAACTGGTGCTGCATACTCCAGTATGGGCCTGAGTAGATGGTGTACAGAGTCTTAAACGAATCCTTACTGAGGTATCGGAACGCTATCCGTAGGTTTGCCAGGCGCCCGTATGCTGCAGCAGTTATCTGATTGATATGCGCCTCAGGAGATATGCTCGGTGTTATACTCACCCCCCAGATCTTTTTCCTTGAGTGAGGTTTGCAGTCTTTGGCCATCTAAACTATATTGTGTCTGCGGTCTTCTTTGCCCTTCCCCATCTTCATGACTTTGCATTTGGCAGGGTTAAATTCAAGGAGCCAGTTGCTGGACCAGGCTTGTAGCCTGTCCAGATCTCTTTGTAGTCCTGCCTGATCCTCGTCCGATTCGATTCTTCTCATTAACTTCACATCGTCTGCAAACAAGGACACTTCTGAGTCTATCCCTTCCGTTATGTCGTTCACGTATACCAAGAACAGCACAGGTCCTAGGACTGACCCCTGTGGAACCCCGCTTGTCACAGGCGCCCACTCTGACACCTCGTCGCGTACCATGACTCGTTGTTTCCTCCCTGTCAGATATTCTCTGATATATTGCAGTGTCTTTCCTGTTATGTGTGCCTGGTCCTCTAGCTTTTGCAGTAACCTCTTGTGAGGAACTGTGTCGAAAGCCTTCTTGCAGTCCAAAAATACGCAGTCGATCCACCCCTCTCTCTCTTGTCTTACTTCTGTCACCTTGTCATAAAACTCTAGTAGGTTTGTGACACAGGATTTTCCTTCCTGAAACCGTGCTGGTTGTCAATTATACACTTGTTTCTTTCCAGGTGCCCCACCACTCTCCTCCTGATGATCTTCTCCATAACCTTGCATACTATACACGTTAGAGATACAGGTCTGTAGTTTAGTGCCTCATGTCTGTCTCCCCTTTTTAAAAATTGGGACTACATTTGCCATTTTCCATACCTCAGGGAGTTGCCCAGTTTCAAATGATGTGTTGAAGATCTTTGTTAATGGCTCACACAATATCTCTGCTCCCTCTTTAAGGACCATGGAGAGATGTTGTCTGGTCCCACGCCTTTGAGGTGTCAAGTTCGCATAGCAGCTTCTTCACCTCCTCCTTGGTTATATGTACCTCATCCAGCACTTGCTGGTGTGCCCCCCTGTCTGATTTCTTGGAGTCCTACTGGTTTCCACTGTAAATACCTCTTTAAATCTTGTGTTGAGCTCCTGACATACCTCTCGGTCGTTCTTGTGAATTCCCCATCACCCTTCCTCAGTCTGATTACCTGGTCCTTGACTGTTGTTTTCTCCTGATGTGGCTGTACAACAGCTTCGGGTCAGTCTTTACTTTTGATGCTATGTCATTTTCATATTGTCTCTGAGCCTCCCTTCTTATCTGTGCATATTCGTTTCTGGCTCTTCGGCTGATTTCTTTTTTTTTCCTGAGTTCTCTGTCTTCTGTACCTTTTCCATTCTCTAGTACACCTAGTTTTTCCCTCCCTACACCTTTGGGTGAACCAAGGACTCGTTCTGTTCTTCCATTATTTCTGTTTCCCTTGGGAACAAACCCCTCCTCTGCCTCCTTGCATTTTGTTGCTACATAGTCCATCATTTCTTGTACTGGTTTTCCTGTCAGTTCCCTCTCCCACTGAATGTCTTGCAGGAAGTTCCTCATGCCTGAGTAGTTTCCCCCTTTTTTAGTTGGTTTTTCCCAGCCTATTCCTGCTACTCTCTCCACTTGGAGCTCAACTATGTAGTCGAAGCACAGAACCACATGATCACTAGCTCCAGGGGCCTTTCAATACATGATACCCCTCGATGTCCGAACTATCATGGTGAATACAAGGTCCAACCTTGCTGGTTCATCCTCTCCTCTCTCTCTGGTAGTGTCACTAACATGTTGATGCATGATGCATGTGTGTGTGTATGTGTATGTGTGAGGTGTGTGTGTGTTGTGTGTGTGGTGTGTGTGTGTATGTGTGTGTTTATGTGTGTGTGTGTGTATGTGTGTGTGTGTGTGTGTGTATGTGTGTATGTGTGAGTGTGTGTATGTGTACTCACTAGTTGTACTCACCTAGTTGAGGCTGCGAGTCGAGTCCGAGCTCCTGGCCCCGCCTCTTCACTGATCGCTACTAGGTCACTCTCCCTGAGCCGTGAGCTTTATCATACCTCTGCTTAAAGCTATGTATGGATCCTGCCTCCACTACATCGCTTCCCAAACTATTCCACTTACTGACTACTCTGTGGCTGAAAAAATACTTCCTAACATCCTGTGATTTATCTGTGTCTTCAGCTTCCAACTGTGTCCCCTTGTTACTGTGTCCAATCTCTGGAACATCCTGTCTTTGTCCACCTTGTCAATTCCTCTCAGTATTTTGTATGTCGTTATCATGTCCCCCCTATCTCTCCTGTCCCCCAGTGTCGTCAGGTTGATTTCCCTTAACCTCTCCTCGTAGGACATACTCTTAGCTCTGGGACTAGTCTTGTTGCAAACCTTTGCACTTTCTCTAGTTTCTTCACGTGCTTGGCTAGGTGTGAGTTCCAAACTGGTGCCGCATACTCCAATATGGGCCTAACGTACACGGTTGTACAGGGTCCTGAATGATTCCTTATTAAGATGTCGGAATGCTGTTCTGAGGTTTGCTAGGCGCCCATATGCTGCAGCAGCTATTTGGTTGATGTGCGCTTCAGGAGATGTGCCTGGTGTTATACTCACCCCAAGATCTTTTTCCTTGAGTGAGGTTGTAGTCTCTGGCCCCTAGACTGTACTCCGTCAGCGGTCTTCTTTGCCCTTCCCCAATCTTCATGACTTTGCCTTGGTGGGATTGCACTCCAGGAGCCAATTGCTGGACCAGGTCTGCAGCCTGCCAGATCCCTTTGTGTTTTTGCCTGGTCTTCGATCGAGTGAATTCTTCTCATCAAATTCGTCATCTGCAAACAGGGACACCTCAGAGTCTATTCCTTCCGTCATGTCGCTCACAAATACCAGAAACAGCACTGATCCTAGGACTGACCCCTGCGGGACCCCCGCTGGTCACAGGTGCACACTCTGACACCTCGCCACGTACCATGACTCGCTGTGTCTTCCTGACAAGTATTCCCTGATCCATTGTAGTGCCTTCCCTGTTATCCCTGCTTGGTCCCAGTTTTTGCACCAATCTCTTGTGTGGAACTGTGTCAAACGCCTTCTTGCAGTCCAAGAAAATGCAATCCACCCACCCCTTTCTCTCTTGTCTTACTGCTGTCACCATGTCATAGAACTCCAGTAGGTTTGTGACACAGGATTTCCCGTCCCTGAAACCATGTTGGCTGCTGTTGATGAGATCGTTCCTTTCTAGGTTTTCCACCACTCTTATCCTGATAATCTTCTCCATGATTTTGCATACTATACATGTCAGTGACACTGGTCTGTAGTTTAATGCTTCATGTCTGTCTCCTTTTTAAGATTGGGACTACATTTGCTGTTTTCCATGCCTCAGGCAATCTTCCTGTTTCGATAGAAGTATTGAATATTGTTGTTAGGGGTACACATAGCGCCTCTGCTCCCTCTCTCAATACCCATGGGGAGATGTTTTCTGGCCCCATTGCCTTTGAGGTATCTAGCTCACTCAGAAGCCTCTTCACTTCTTCCTCGGTTGTGTGCACTGTGTCCAGCACATGGTGGTGTGCCCCACCTCTCCGTCTTTCTGGAGCCCCTTCTGTCTCCTCTGTGAACACTTCTTTGAATCTCTTGTTGAGTTCCTCACATACTTCACGGTCATTTCTTGTTGTCTCTCCTCCTTCCTTCCTTAGCCTGATTACCTGGTCCTTGACTGTTGTTTTCCTCCTGATGTGGCTGTACAACAGTTTCGGGTCAGATTTGGCTTTCGCTGCTATGTCATTTTCATATTGTCTTTGGGCCTCCCTTCTTATCTGTGCATATTCGTTTCTGGCTCTACGACTGCTCTCCTTATTCTCCTGGGTCCTTTGCCTTCTATATTTCTTCCATTCCCTAGCACACTTGGTTTTTGCCTCCCTGCAACTTTGGGTAAACCATGGGCTCATCCTGGTTTTTTCATTATTCCTGTTACCCTTGGGTACAAACCTCTCCTCAGCCTCCTTGCATTTTGTTGCTACATATTCCATCATCTCATTAACTGGCTTCCCTGCCAGTTCGCTGTCCCACTGAGCCCCGTTCAGGAAGTTCCTCATTCCTGTGTAGTCCCCTTTCTTGTAGTTTGGCTTCATTCGTCCTGGCCTTCCTGCTTCTCCCTCCACTTGTAGCTCTACTGTTTATTCGAAGCTTAAAACCACATGGCCACTGGCCCCAAGGGGTATTTCATATGTGATGTCCTCCATATCTGCACTACTCAAGGTGAATACTAAGTCTAGCCTTGCTGGTTCATCCTCTCCTCTCTCTCTTGTAGTGTCCCTTACGTGTTGGTACATGAAGTTTTCCAGTACCACCTCCATCATCTTAGCCCTCCATGTATCTTGGCCCCCATGCGGGTCCAAGTTCTCCCAATCGATCTCCTTGTGGTTAAAGTCACCCATGTTCAGGAGCTTTGACCTGCATGCATGAGCTCTTTTCATTCCACTCTAGCCAGTGTGTCAACCATCGCTCTATTGCTCTCGTCGTACTCTTGCCTTGGCCTCCTGCTGTTCTGTGGTGGGTTATACATCACTGCTATTACCACCTTGGGACCTCCAGAGTGAAGCGTTCCCGCTATGTAATCACTTTCTTCTCCGCTGTCTCCTCTCTCCAGCTCATCAAAATTCCAGCGATTTTTGATCAGCAATGCCACTCCTCCAGCCCCCCCCCCTGTTCCCTCTGTCTTTCCTGTGTGTGTGTGTGTTTGTTTGTGTGTGTGTGTGTGTGTGTGTGTGTGTGTGTTGTGTGTGTGTGTGTGTGTGTGTGTGTGTGTGTGTGTGTGTGTGTGTGAGCGTGTGCGTGTGCGTGTGTTACCATTTTGTGTTTGTGTGTGTGTGTGTGTGTGTGTGTGTGTGTGTGTGTGTGTGTGTGTGTGTGTGTGTTTGTTGTGTGTGTGTGTTAGTTACAATTGAGCGTGTGTGTGTGTGTGTTAAGATAAGGTAAGATTTCGTTCGGATTTTTAACCCCGGAGGGTTAGCCACCCAGGATAACCCAAGAAAGTCAGTGCGTCATCGAGGACTGTCTAACTTATTTCCATTGGGGTCCTTAATCTTGTCCCCCAGGATGCGACCCACACCAGTCGACTAACACCCAGGTACCTATTTGCTGCTAGGTGAACAGGACAACAGGTGTAAGGAAACTTGTCGAAATGTTTCCACCCGCCGGGAATCGAACCCGGGCCCTCCGTGTGTGAAGCGGGAGCTTTAGCCACCAGGCCACCGGGCCACCAGTGTGTGTGTGTGTGTGTGTGTGCGTGTGTGTGTGTGTGTGTGTGTGTGTGTGTGTGTGTGTGTGTGTGTGTGTGTGTGTGTGTGTGTGTGTGTGTGTGTGTGTGTATGTGTGTGTGTTGTGTGTGTGTTACCATTTTGTGTGTGTGTGTGTTAGTTACCATTATGTGTGTGTGTGCCTCCGGTGATGTGCTCGGAGTTATGGTCACCCCAAGGTCTTTCTCCCTGAGTGAGGTCTGTAGTCTTTGTCCACCTAGCCTATACTCTGTCTGCGGTCTTCTTTGCCCCTCCCCAATCTTCATGACTTTGCATTTGGCTGGGTTGAATTCGAGAAGCCAGTTACTGGACCACATGTCCATCCTGTCCAGGTCTCTTTGCAGTCCTGCCTCATCCTCGTCCGATTTAATTCTTCTCATCAACTTCACATCATCTGCGCACAGGGACACTTCAGAGTCTATTCCTTCCATCATGTCGTTCACATATATCAAAAATAGCACTGGTCCTAGAACTGACCCCTGTGGGACCTCGCTCGTAACAGGCGCCCACTGTGATACCTCTTCACGTACCATGACTCGTTGCTGCCTCCCTGTCAGGTATTCCCTGATCCATTGCAGTGCCCTCCCTTTTACATGCGCCTGATCCTCCAGCTTCTGCACTAATCTCTTGTGGGGAACTGTGTCATAGGCCTTCCTGCAGTCTAGGAAAACGCAATCTACCCACCCCTCTCTCTTGTGTCTTACTTCTGTTACCTTGTCATAAAACTCCAGGAGGTTTGTGATACAAGATTTGCCTTCCATGAACCCATGCTGGTTTTCATTTATAATCTTGTTCCTTTCCAGGTGTTCGACCACTCTCCTCCTGATAATCTTCTCCATGACTTTGCACACAATACATGTCAGAGACACAGGTCTGTAGTTTAGTGCCTCGTTTCTGTTTCCTTTCTTAAATATGGGGACTACATTAGCTGTCTTCCATTTCTCAGGTAGTTGCCCAGTTTCAAGGGATGTGTTGAAGATTGTGGTTAGAGGCACGCACTGCATCTCTTCTCCTTCTCTAAGGACCCATGGGGAGATGTTGTCCGGTCCCATCGCCTTTGAGGTGTCAAGGTCACTTAGGAGCTTCTTCACCTCCTCCTCAGTTGTTTGTATGTCATCCAACACTTGTTGGTATATTCCCTCTTGATGTTCCCTTCTGTGCTGTCTTCCCACAGCCCTTCCTGTCTCTACTGTAAAAGCTTCCTTAAATCTCCTGTTCAGCTCCTCACATACCTCCTGATCATTTCTTGTGAGTTCTCCACCTTCTGTCCTTAATCTGATCACCTGGTCTTTAACTGTTGTCTTCCTCCTGATGTGGCTATACAACAGTTTCGGGTCAGTCTTGATTCTCGATGCTATGTCATTTTCATACTGTAGCTGGCCTCCCTCCTTACCTGTGCATACTCATTCCTGGCTCTGCGACTGATCTCCCTATTTTCGTGTGTTCTCTGCCTTCTGTACTTTTTCCATTCTCTATTGCACTTTGTTTTTGCCTCCTTACACCGTCGAGTAAACCAGGGGCTCGTTCTGGTCTTCCCGTTGTTACTGTTGCCCTTGGGAATAAACCTTTCCACTGCCTCCTTGCATTTTGTTGTTACATATTCCATTTATTTCATTTACTGGCTTTCCTGCCAGTTCTCTGTCCCACTGGACCTCCCGCAGGAAGTTCTTCAACCCTATGTAGTTCACTCTTTTATGCGTGTGGTGTGTGTGTGTGTTTTGTGTGTGTGTGTGTGTGTGTGTGTGTGGTGTGTGTGTGTGTGTGTGTGTGTGTGTGTGTGTGTGTGTGTGTGTGTGTGTGTGTGAGTGTGTGTGTGTGTTTGAGTGTGTGTGTGGGAGAGAGATTTGGGGGGGATAAAGGGGGGAGGGGGGGGGGGGGGAAGGGGAGGGGGAGGTGGAGGGGGAGAAGGATGAGTGAAAATTAGAAGTAGGGGAGGTGTGTGTATGGGATTAGCAGGGGAGGGAGGGGATAAGAGGGTCAAGGGTAAAGTGACCGTGACGGTATATGTGTGTGTGTATGTGCGTGTGTACTCAACTAGTGTGTGCGTGTGTGTGTGTGTGTGTGTGTGTGTGTGTGTGTGTGCGTGTGTGCGTGTGTGTGTGTGTGTGTGTGTGTGTGTGTGTGTGTGTGTGTGTGTGTGTGTGTGCACGGTGTGTGTGTGTGTTTTGTGTGTGTGTGTGTGTATGTGTGTGTGTGTGTGTATTCGCCTAGTTAGTTACCATATTGTCCTAGTGCAGGTGTGTGTGTGTGTATGTGTGCATATGTGTGTGTTCGTGTGTATGGGGGAGATGTGAGGGGGAGATACTGCTAATACATACCAGTAATTCAGGCTCAAATTTAGTCTCAGCTATCTCTCCTAGTTATGCTACTCTCTCCACTTATTGCCCTTTCTGGATTTAAGTATCAATTATTGCTGGTTATTATCCTATTCCTTGTTCACATTGAGAGAGAACTTCCTAGCTTCCTAAGTTAACCACCAGGCTCTGGTGGCCTGGTGGTTAACGCTCTCGCTTCACACCGCGAGGGCCTGGGTTCGATTCCCAGCCAGAGTAGAAACATTGGACGTGTTTCTTTCCACCTGTTGTCTATGTTCCCCATCAGTAAAATGGGTACCTGGGTGTTAGTCGACTGGTGTGGGTCGCATCCTGGGACACTGACCTAATTTGCCCGAAATGCGTAGCATAAAAAAAAAGGGGACTTTCTATATAGTAGTATGTCATTGTTGTCAGCTAGGACTGTATACCTTGTACATGTACTTGTAGTAAATAAAGATATTATTATTAGTTATTATAATATTATTATTATAATAACTACTGGTAGAAACACTGCCTCACCCTTACGTTACACCTCGCTAGTCTGCTGTCCTCACACTCTCCTCAACACTATCTTCACTTTAACTATGCTATTTCTACACTAATTCTTTTAATAGCTTGCAGGAGTGAGAGAAGTATCTAACAGTGATGCAAGGCCAGAAGCCAGGGCCTGCAACATGCAAACCACAATAGGTGAGTGAATACTTGCGCCGCAGTGGTGCGGTGACAAGTTGCCAGATGCTGATGACGTAGTCGTCATACTTAGGCCTTCTATCACTATTTTAGAGATCCTTCACCCGTGATGTTCATAACCATATATGCTCATACATCCCGCGTTCATCACTCGATTTCACTTTTCACTTATGATAGTATACACTTCACATTATATACACTTCACTTTGTATGTATAATGGCACACAACTTGTTGAGACGTCACTGCCTCAGCAGGCCTACGACTGCCACCTTCACTTGTTTTATATTTTATTTTTCCTTTCTCGTTTTGCTTATTTACTTTTTCCCTCTCACTGTATGGTGCCCCACATTACACTTGTTGACCAAACGCTGGTAATTCTTGAACTCTCGCTTCCACACTCACTTTGATCTTTGGATATTTGAATCTGTGTGGCAACAGCGCCTAGTATACCCACAACGGTTTGTCACTTTGAAATATTACTGATTTCAGGCTACCTCTCGACTTGTTTTAACTAATAACTCTGGTTATCACTCGTAGGATTGTTCACTGACGTTGTCACTACCACTGATTGCTGCTAGCAGTTGCTGCACGCCTTAAAACACTTAGGTTCTCGGAGCCTTGTGCACCCACGTCTGCACGGGATACCTGACCTGACCTGTGTGTGTGTGTGTGTGTGTGCATGTGTGTTACCATTTTGTGTGCGTGTGTGTGTGTGTGTGTGAGTGTTACCATTTTGTGTGCGTGTGTGTGTGTGTTAGTTACCATTGTGTGTGTGTGTGTGTATGTGTGTGTGTGTGTGTGTGTGTTTGTGTGCGTGTGTGTGTGTGTGAGTGTGTATTTTCCATATTTTGTGCGTGTGTGTGTGTATGTGTGTGTGTTAGTTACCATTGTGTGTGTGTGTGTGTGTGTTAGTTACCATCGTGCGTGTGTGTGTTTTTGTGTGTGTGTTTGTGTGTGAGTGTGTGTGTGTGTGTGTGTGCGTGTGTGTGTGTGTGAGTGTGCGTGTACTCACCTATTTGTACTCCCCTATTTGTGGTTGCAGGGGTCGAGTCATAGCTCCTGGCCCCGCCTCTTCACTGATTGCTACTAGGTCCTCTCTCTTCCTGCCCCATGAGCTTTATCATACCTCGCCTTAAAACTATGTATGGTTCCTGCCTCCACCACATCACTTTCTAGGCTATTCCACGGCCTGACCACTCTATGACTGAAGAAATACTTTCTAACATCCCTTTGATTCATCTGAGTCTTCAACTTCCAATTGTGACCTCTTGTGTCTGTGTCCCATCTCTGGAACATCCCGTCTTTGTCCACTTTGTCTATTCCGTGCAGTATTTTATATGTCGTTATCATGTCTCCCCTGACACTCCTGTCCTCCAGTGTCGTCAGGCCGATTTCCCTCAACCTTTCTTCGTAGGACAATCCCCGTAGCTCTGGGACTAGTCTTGTTGCAAACCTTTGCACCTTCTCTAATTTCTTGACGTGCTTGACTAGGTGTGGATTCCAAACTGGTGCTGCTTACTCCAGTATGGGCCTGACGTAAATGGTATACAGAGTCTTGAACGAATCCTTGCTGAAGTATCGGAACGCTATCCGTAGGTTTGCCAGGCGCCTGTATGCTGCAGCAGTTATCTGATTGATGTGCGCCTCAGGAGATATGATCGGTGTTATACTCACCCCCAGATCTTTTTCCTTGAGTGAAGTTTGCAGTCTTTGGCCATCTAAACTACATTGTGTCTGCGGTCTTCTTTGCCCTTCCCCAATCTTCATGACTTTGCATTTAGCAGGGTTAAACTCAAGAAGCCAGTTACTGGACCAGGCTTGTAGCCTGTCCAGGTCTCTTTGTAGTCCTGCCTGATCCTCATCCGATTTGATTCTTCTCATTAACTTCACATCATCTGCAAACAAGGACACTTCTGAGTCTATCCCTTCCGTTATGTCGTTCACATATACCAAGAACAGCACAGGTCCTAGGACTGACCCCTGTGGAACCCCGCTTGTCACAGGCGCCCACTCTGATACCTCGTCACGTACCATGACTCGTTGTTGCCTCCCTGTCAGGTAATCTCTGATCCATTGCAGTGCCTTTCCTGTTATGTGTGCCTGATCCTCTAGCTTTTGCAGTAACCTCTTCTGAGGAACTGTGTCGAAGGCCTTCTTGCAGTCCAAAAAAATGCAATCGATCCACCCCTCTCTCTCTTGTCTTACTTCTGTCACCTTGTCATAAAACTCTAGTAGGTTTGTGACACAGGATTTTCCTTCCCTGAAACCGTGCTGGTTGTCAATTATACACTTGTTTCTTTCCAGGTGCTCCACCACTCTCCTCCTGATGATCTTCTCCATGACCTTGCATACTATACACGCTAGTGATAGAGGTCAGTAGTTTAGTGCCTCATGTCTGTCTCCCTTTCTAAAAATTGGGACTACATTTGCCATCTTCCATACCTCGGGGAGTTGCCCAGTTTCAAATGATGTGTTGAAGATCTTTGTTAATGGTACACACAATATCTCTGCTCCCTCTTTAAGGACCCACGGAGAGATGTTGTCTGGTCCCACCGCCTTTGAGGTGTCAAGTTCGCACAGCAGCTTCTTCACTTCCTCCTTGGATATACGTATTTCATCCAGCACTTGCTGGTGCCCCCCCCCTGTTCTGATTTCCTGGAGTCCTACTGGTTTCCACTGTAAATACTTCTTTAAATCTCGTGTTGAGCTCCTGACATACCTCCCGGTCGTTTCTTGTAAATTCCCCATCACCCTTCCTCAGTCTGATTACCTGGTCCTTGACTGTTGTTTTCCTCCTGATGTGGCTGTACAACAGCTTCGGGTCAGTCTTGACTTTTGATGCTATGTCATTTTCATATTGTCGCTGAGCCTCCCTTCTTATCTATGCATATTCGTTTCTGGCTCTTCGGCTAATCTCTTTATTTTCCTGAGTTCTCTGTCTTCTGCACCTTTTCCATTCTCTAGTACACCTAGTTTTTGCCTCCCTACACCTTTGGGTGAACCAAGGACTCGTTCTGTTCTTCTCATTAGTACTGTTTCCCTTGGGAACAAACCTCTCCTCTGCCTCCTTGCATTTTGTTGCCACATAGTACATCATTTCTTGTACTGGTTTTCCTGTCAGTTCCCTCTCCCACTGAATGTCTTGAAGGAAGTTCCTCATGCCTGGGTAGTTCCCCCTTTTGTAGTTTGGTTTTTCCCACCCTATTCCTGCTACTCTCTCCACTTGGAGCTCAATTATGTAGTCGAAGCACAGAACCACATGATCACTAGCTCCCAGGGGCCTTTCATACATGATTTCCTCGATGTCCGAACAACTCAAGGTGAATGCGAGGTCCAGTTTAGCTGGTTCATCCTCTCCTCTCTCTCTGGAAGTGTCTCTAACATGTTGATGCATGAGGTTTTCCAGTTCCACATCCATCATCTTGGTTCTCCATGTTTCGGGACCCCCATGGGGCTCCTGATTTTCCCAGTCAATCTCCTTGTGATTGAAATCACCAATAACTAGTAACTTTGCTCCCCCATGTGTGCTCTCCTGGCCACCTCGGCTAGTGTGTCGACCATTGCTCTGTTGCTCTCATCGTATTCTTCTCTTGGCCTCCTGCAGTTCTGCGGTGGGTTGTACATTACTGCAATTATCACCTTATGTCCCTCAGACTGGATTGTTCCCACTAAGTAGTCCGTTTCGCCCGTGCCATCCATTCCTTCCATTTTCTCAAAACACCACTGGTTTTTAATGAGCAGTGCAACTCCTCCCCCTCTCCTCCCTCTGTCTTTCCTGAGGATTTGATATCCGGATGGAAAGATTGAATCTGTTATTATTCTGGTGAGTTTTGTTTCTGTGAGTGTTATTATGTCTGGGGATGTCTCCTTGATTCTTTTGTGCCACTCCTCATACTTATTTGTTATTCCATCTGCATTTGTATACCACACCTTCAAATTCTTTTCTAAGACTGTGGTCTGGGAGGTGTATTGGGGTTGGGGAAGTGGGAGACCTGATAAGGAAATATGGGTGGTTGCTGTGGGGGTGGAGTTTGTAGTCTAGTGGGTGGGGGCATTGGATATGGCATGGGTGTTTTGGTTTAGTGTATTTGGTTGCACTGGGGCTGACCTGGTTGGGAGGCTTCTATAGGAAGTTGTGAGGGAGGCTGTATTTGATCTTCCTGTGTCTGGGATTTCCTGTCTGTCTTCTCCATCCCCTCTCTTTCCTCCTTTCGCCTTTGTACCATCTCTCTCAGTTTCTGCCTTTCTTCTTGTGTTCTGTCGCGGTCGAGATACACCTTCCTGTATGTCGGCATGTCCCTTAATCGTGCTTTCTCCTTCAGGATCCTGTTCCGAGTCGATTCTGCCTTGAAGGTCACTTTCACTGGCCGGGTTCTTTGTTTTACAAACCACCCTATTCTCCGAAAATTTTCCAGCTGGGTCATGTCGTCTTCTCCTATTGCTTTCATGATGCTTTCAATTGTTTTTTTTTCCCTTGTTTTCTTTCTTCATATGTTTCCCCTTCAACTTCCTGGAGCCCATACACAAAGACTGACCTCACCCTTTCATTCTCCCACTGCATATCCCTGTGTATCCCCTCATTCAATTTGGTTTCCTCCATTGCAGCTTTCCTTTCTTCAGTTTCACTATCTACTGTACTTGGGCTCAGTGGCCTGTCATTTTCCCTTCTCGGCTTTCCCTGGGCTCTGCTATGGTCTGTTAGGGCCTCCACATATAGCTTAGCTCTTTCATTTACTGCGTGTGTGTGTGTGTGTGTGTGTGTGTGTGTGTGTGTGTGTGTGTGTGTGTGTGTGTGTGTGTGTGTGTGTGTGTGTGTGTGTGTGTGTTGTGTGTGTGTGTGTGTGAGTTTGCGTGTGTGTGTATGTGTGTGTGTGTGTGTGTGTGTGTGTGTGTGTGTGTGTGTGTTGTGTGTGTGTGTGTGTGTGTGTGTGAGTGTGTGTGTGTGTGTGTGTGTGTTAGTTACCATTTTGTGTGTGTGTGTTAGTTAACCATTTTGTGTGTGTGTGTGTTAGGTTCCATTTTGTGTGTGTGCGTGTGTTTGTGTGTGTGTGTGTGTGTGTGTGTGTGTGTGTGTGTGTGTGTGTGTGTGTGTGTGTGTGTGTGTGTGTGTGTGCGTGCACCTAGTTGTGCTCACCTAGTTAAGGTTGCAGGGGTCGATTTTACAGCTCCTGGCCCCACCTCTTCGCTGGCTGTTACTAGGTCACTCTTCCCGCTCCCTGAGCTTTATCATACCTCTTCTTAAAGCTATATATGGTTTCTGCCTCCACTACATCACTTCTCAGACTATTCCACTTCCCGACAACTCTGGAACTGAAGAAATACTTCCTAACATCCCTGTGATTCATCTGAGTCCAACTTCCAACTGTGACCCCTTGTTGCTGTGTCCCATCTCTGAACCATCCTGTCTCTGTCCAACTTGTCGATTCCTTTCAGTATTGTGTATGTCGTTATCATGTTCCCCCTATCATTCCTGTCCTCCAGTGCCGTCAGGTCGATTTCCCTTAACCTCTCTCAGTAGAACATTCCCCTTAGTGTGTGTGTGTGTGTGTGTGTGTGTGTGTGTCTCACATATATAGCTGGTCTTGAAGGTCTCTTTGGCTAGATTTCTGAAGGTTACTCTTAGATTAGCCAGACGAGTATTTGTTGCAGAAGTATTTGGGTTACCAAATGTCTCTCCAGTGAGATGTCTGCAACGATACTCACTTCTGGGTATTTCTCTTTAAGTAACATGTTCAGTTTCCGTCCCCTGAACTTTGTCTTCTTTATCCGGCCATCTTGCCCCTTCACCAGTCTTCATAACCATGTATGTGTTGGGGTTGAATACAAGTTATCACTTACCTCACCAATTTGTAGTTAGTCTGCATCCATTTATAGCATGTAACAGTCTCTGTTAGTTTTCATCCTCCTGGTTTTATGTTATCAATAAACAGAAATACATCAGACACAGTCCCCTCTGGTAAGTCATTCACATGTATTAGATACAGTATTGGTCCTAATACCGATATATCTCCGGCTACAACCATTCTTTGTTTCCTTCCACTAAGATACTCTTTGATTCACTGGAGATTGTTCACTGTTATTCCTGATTGCAGCTCCAGTTTTTACCCTCGTTTTTGTGAGGTACAATATCATATGCCTTCTTGCACTGTGTGTTTGTGTATGTGGTATGTGTTTTCTGTGTTTCTGTGTGTAAACGTGTGTGTGTGTGTGTGTGTGTGTGTGTGTATGTGTGTGTGTGTGTGTGTGTGTGTGTGTGTGTGTGTGTGTGTGTGTGTGTGTGTGTGTGTGTGTGTGTGTGTATGTGTGTGTGTGTTGTGTGTGTGTGTGCTCACCTATATGTACTCACGTCTATGTGATTGCAGGGGTCGAGTCACAGCTCCTTGCACCACCTTCTCGCTGGTCGCTACTAAAGGTGTTTGTGTGTGTCTGTTTGTGAGTCTGTGTATATGTTTATATATTTGTGTGTATACATGTGTGCCCTGGTTACTCCAGACATCCAGCAATTATTAAATGATAGAAGCAACAGCAACAGACTGTACCAACCAGACATCAACACAAACAACATCGCTCAGAGAGGCTGCACAGATGTCGTCTCACTCAGTGTTACGAGGTCGTGGAGAGAGGAGACAGTTCATTCCTTGTTATAACAACGTACTGATGCTCATCATAAACACTTGCACAATTGCGAGGAACAGAAACTTTAAGATCATTGTAAATTGTATGATGGGCTCCTGGTCGTGCACTCAGCTACACTGTGTCACGTCACAGCGCCAGGTCGAGCATTCAGCTACACCGTGTCACGTCACACCACCTGGTCGAGCGCTCAGCTACACTGTGTCACGTAACAGCTCCTGGTCGTGCACTCAGCTACACTGTGTCACGTCACAGCGCCAGGTCGTGCACTCAGCTACACTGTGTCACGTCACAGCACCTGGTCGAGCACTCAGCTACACTGTGTCACGTCACAGCACCTGGTCGTGCACTCAGCTACACTGTGTCACGTCACAGCGCCAGGTCGTGCACTCAGCTACACCGTGTCACGTCACAGCACCTGGTCGAGCACTCAGCTACACTGTGTCATGCCACGCCATTTGCCCTCCCTCCCATGTTCTATTCATCATGGGTAAACTATCCATGAGGGCCCTTTTGTTTTCCTGTATTTTTTAGTTCCATCCTGGAAATTTCTG
>NC_069476.1:27222846-27286401 GCF_026875155.1 Cherax quadricarinatus | reverse complement strand
ACAAAGAGCCAAAAAACAAATATACACAGAGAAGAAGGGAGGCTCAGCGACAATACGAAAATGATATAGCATCAAAAGCCAAGTCTGACCCGAAACTATTGTATAGCCACATCAGGAAGAAAACAACAGTCAAGGACCAGGTAATCAGGCTGAGGAAGGAAGGTGGGTAGTTCACAAGAAACTACCAAGAGATATGTGAGGAGCCCAATAGGAGATTCAAAGTGGAGACAGGAAAGGCTCCAGGAGTCCAGAATAGGGAGGTACACCAACAAGTGCTGGACGAAATGCACAACTGAGGAAGAGGTGAATAAGCTGATATGTGACCTTGATGCCTCAAAGGCGGTGGGACCAGAGAACATCTCTCTGTGGGTCCTTAGAGAGGGAGCGGAGATGTTGTGTTTGCCACTAACAAAATTCTTCAACATATCTATTGAAACTGGGCAACTACCTGAGGCATGAAAGATGGCACATATAGTCCCAGTTTTCAAGAAAGAAGACAGAAAAGAGGCATTAAACTACAGACCTGTGTCACTGACGTGTATAATATGTAAAGTCATGGAGAAGATCATCAGGAGGAGAGTGGTTGAGCACCTAGAAAGACACAAGCTTGTAAACGACAACCAGCACGGTTTTGGAGAAAGAAAATTCTGTGTCACAAACCTACTTGAGTTTTATGACAAAGTTATAGAAGTAAGACACGAAAGGGAGAGTGGATAGACTGCATTTTCTTGGACTGCAAGAAGGCCTTCGACACAGTTCCTCACAAGAGGTTAATGCAAAAGCTAGAGGATCAGGCAAACATAACAGGAAAGGCACTGCAATGGATCAGAGAATACCTGGCAGGGAGGCAACAACGAGTCATGGTACGTGACGAGGTGTTAGAGTGGGCGCCTGTGACGAGCGGGATTCCACAGGGGTCAGTCCTAAGACCTGTGCTGTATTTGGTATATGTGAATGACATAACGGAAGGGATAGATTCAGAAGTGTCCTTGTTTGCAGATGTGAAGTTAATGAGAAGAATTAAATCGGTTGAGGATCAGGCAGGACTTCAAAGAGGCCTGGGCAGGCTACAAGGCTGGTCCAGCAACTGATTCCTTGAATTTAACCCGCCAAATGTAAAGTTATGAAGATCAGGGAAGGGCAAAGAAGGCCGCAGACACAGTATAGTCTAAGTGACCAAAGACTGCAAACCTCACTCAAGGAAAAAGATCTTGGGGTGAGTAATGCTGAGCACATCTCCTGAGGTGCACATCACTCAGATAACTGCTGCAGCATACGAGCGTCTGTCAAACCTAAGAATAGCATTCCGATACCTCACTAAGGAATTGTTCAAGATTCTGCGCACCATGTACGTCAGGCCCATACTGGAGTATGCAGCACCAGTTTGGAATCCACACATGGTCAGGCACGTCAAGAAATTACAGAAAGTGCAAAGGTTTGCAACAAGACTAGTCCTAGAACTAAGGAGATTGACCTATGAAGAAAGATTAAGGGAAATCGGCCTGACGACACTGGAGGGTCAGGGGAGACATTATAATGACATATAAAATACTGCTAGGAATTGACAAGGTGGACAGACAGGATGTTCCCGAGATGGGACACAGAAACAAGGGATCACAATTGCAAGTTGAAGACTCCTATGAGTCAACGGGATGTTAGGAAGTGTTTCTTCAGTCATAGAATTGTCAGGAAGTGGAATAGCCTTGCAAGTGATGTAGTGGAGGCAGAAACCATACATAACTTTAAGACGAGGTATGACAAAGCTCAGGGAGCAGATAGAGATAGGCCCTAGTAGCGATCAGTAAAGAGGCGGTTCCAGGAGCTGAGTCTCGACCCCTGCAACCACAATTAGGCGAGTACAGTTAGGTGAGCATACACACACACACACACACACAAACACAAGAGGAAATGTTGCAGCAGAAATTGGAACTGGATCTAGTGAAGGATAGGGACATTATGTCGCGAGCAGGAGCAGCAACAGCAGCTGGGAGGACTGAAGGAAGAGTAGCTATGACGTCATATGCGGAAATAACATTAGAAAGCCAGGAGGCGCAGGGGATGATTAGACAAACAGCAAAGGAAATGTTCAAATCAGATACAGAAATATAGATGGAAAGGAAATGGGAAGAGGAAGGAGAGAGAGAGAGAGAGAGAGAGAGAGAGAGAGAGAGAGAGAGAGAGAGAGAGAGAAAGAGAGAGAGAGAAAGAGAGAGAGAGGCCGCTGATTATTCACTAGCTTCAGGAAGCTGAAGGAAGGACTTATGATGAAATACGGCAGATGGAGGAAGAGGAGATTAACAATATCAGACTAACTGGCGGAGAGGCTAATGTGTTCCATGTGACAAATTTCCAGAGACGTGTAGAGTACTCTAGGATTGAGACAGGCTCTGTCCAAGTGACTCTCACAAGAGTAAAGGCAAAAGACAGGATCAAGCAGCACAAACAATGGTTAAGGGATACAGAAAAATGCCACTGGATGTACGTCAACAGGAACAGAACAAGGGAGGGATTCAAAGAGAAGGTTCAAAGACGCCGGAGGCAGGAAGGAGAGACAAGGTATGTATTGAGGGACATGGATGCTGAGGCTCTGGAGCACCACCAGGCACACCCACACACAGAGACCTGGATGCTGAGGCTCCGGAGCATCACCAGGCACACCCACTGTGAAGGCTTTCCGAGCCCTGTAACAACTTCAGTCAGTATTACCAAGGCTGGCTCCTCCTCAGGAAAATTAATGAATAGAAAAAGAAATAATAACAGACAATGATAAACACTTTATCATTTAGAAACGGAAAATGTAAAAAATAAAACATGAATGGGTATCCTAATTGAAAGAAAAATGAAAAACGAAATGAAAAAAAATTACATTTGAACTCAACGCTAATATAGGTATATCGAGGTAATGGGGTCTCAGGTGTTGGTGACACTGCGTGTTGTTGAAATCGTAGCCATTGCTGATGTGGGGAGGAGCAGCAGGTGTTGGTGACTACCACCGGCTCGTTCTTTACAGAGTGTAGCCGTGAATAATTTCTTCAGATGACGGGGAAAAAGATTACACCACAACACAATACACACACACACACACACACAATCCAAGACTCACACATACTTCCCCTACTTCCCACTCCCCCCTCCCCCACCAACCTCTCACACAAACTCCTTCCCCCTGGAATCTCAACCCCTCCCTCGTTTCGCCATCCCCCTCCCACCACAGGAACCTCCTCCTCCCCCCCCTCTTTCCCTCTCGCCATTCACGACCACTTGTCCTCTCTCCCCCATCCCACTCCCCATATCTCCCCATATCTCCCCTTAAATTTCCCCCTCCCCACCCCATCTCTCCCCACAAAGCCACCAGTTCCCCCCCACCTCTACCTTCCCCCCCCTCTCCCCTCCCCATACTCTGACAAACACACTACTAACCTAACACACCAGAAATTACAATTATTTTTGAGGCAATCAAAAATTAAAACCAAAAATGGGTTGCCCATAGAGCCGGACGGAAAACCACGGACATGAGAGGAATCACTGCTAAGGGAAGATTGGCAACAGCGCTACATCAAAAAAGGGAACATAATGGGAAAAGAAACTAGAAGAACATTAGATTAGCAAGAGAATGGGAAAGACAGGATAGAAATAGGAAAGCAGAAGTGGGAAGTCACGTCAAAAGCAACAGAGGCTAGGATACAGTTTAGGAGGAGTGAACAGTAAAAAATCTGAAACAAGCCTCAAGAACTAAAGAACATTTTTGGGAATAGACCATCAGAGAACTGACTACCGTCAGTCACAAATAAGGGGACTGACGGAAAGAAGGATGCAAATAGCATGAGCATGAGAGAGCTCTATCAGAGGAGACTTAGTGAAATTAAAGGATCTAAGCAATATGTGGTAAGGCCCTAACCAAACCAGGCTTCCGAGTCCCAGGGACAGCCGCGACTGTGAAAATGACAGGGGCCACTGTGATCCCAAGTACAATAGCAAGTGAAACTGAAGAACGGAAAGCTGCAATGGAGGAAAATTAAATTGAAGAGTGGATCACAAACCCAAGGAGTATGCACATGGTAGAACATTAAAGGTAATAGGTCCACTGTTGTGGTATGGTCTACCAGGAAGCTGAAGGGAAACAATCAGAAGCAAGCAAACCAAGGAGTGAAAAACAGCAAGTAAAAAGCATCATCAAAGCAATAGGGAGAAGACGCCAAGACCCCTCATGAAAATTTTCGGAGCAATAAACTGGGGAAGGGGGGGGGGGGTTTGCAGAAAAAAGAAACCCGGCCCGGCGGCCCGCCCCCGGGCGCCGTCCCGGCCTCCTTGCCCTGCCCCCTCCGACCCGACCGCCGCCCCGCCCGACCCCCCTCCCCGGGCCCGGGCCGCTGTCCAAATAAAGTTGACCTTCAACTGCAGATCGACACAGGAACGAGGTCCAGGCAGAGAAAAGGCACGCGACATGCCGGCACAACAGAAGGTGTAATCTCGACTACTGCGACATAACACAAGAAGAAAGGCAGAAGCTGATGAGGACAAGGTACCAAGGCGAACGGGCTAAAGAGAGGAGTGTGTTGATTGGAGGAGACAGACATGTAGAACCCCGACCAGGAAGAAGATCAAAAACAAATACAGAACCTAGCCAAAAAAGAGAAAAAGACAACAAGATAAACAAACAGTACAAACAAACAGCCAAATAACAAACAAACAGACAATACAAACCAGAGGCCGAAATACAATTTGTTATGGAGTAGACAGACAGTAGATCCCAGACCCATGAAGGAAGATCAAAAAAAACATTACAATACCGAGCCCCCCCAGGAACTTCCTATCGAAGTCCCCCAACCAGGACAACCCCAGTGCCGTCCAAACACTCTAAAACCCAAACAAACACCATCGCCAAAACCAATGAGTCCCCCACCCACAGTCATTACAAAAACTTCCCCCACACAGAAGCAAACCACCAGAGTTCCTATAGTCTTCCCCACTTCCCCAACCCCAATCTCCTCCCATACCCACAGACTTATAAAAGAAGTTGAAGGGTGATAGGTATACCAATTCACAGAATCACCAACAAAGTATGAGGAGGAGGCCTACCGAATCAAGGAGACATCCCCAGACAAATAATGAGCCCTCACAGAAACAACCACTCACAAGAAATAATAAACAGATTCAATCCTTGCATCTGTATATCAAATCTTCAGTGACAGACAGCTTGCAGGGAGAGGGGATGGAGGAGTTGCAACTGCACATTTAAACACCAGTTTGGGTTTTGACAGAAAATGGAAGGAATTTGATGGCACGTGCATAATGGACAACTTAAGTAGCAAACAATCCAGTTCCAGAAGGACATAAGGTGATAAATGCAGTAATAGTAACAAACCACAGCACTGCATGGAGGCCAAGAAGAAGAAAACGATGAGCACAGACAGAGCAAAGCGACACACTCGCCGAGGTGGCCAGGAGAGCACACAGGGGTGGGAGCAACGTTACTAGTATATGGGTGATTTCAATTCACAAGTACATAGACTGGGAAACAGGGAGCCCCATGGGGGTCCCGAAACATGAGACAGCCAAAACGATTGGATGGGAACAGGAACACCCTCATCATCAACAAGTTTAGAGACACTGCTGGTGGGTAGGAACGCGGTGTACAGCTTAGAAGAAGGATCTAACATTACTTGATGAAGATGCAGCGCAATATCAATAAATCTCTGAAAAGAAGGAAAGTAATAAAATTTGTGTAAATCGCTCTCTATAACGGCATAGTTTTCCAGCACCACCGATTATAGCATTAAGGGCGTCTGAAGTCATTAGCAATCTATATGAAATAATCCTCCATTCTTAACATGACTATTTGAGCAATATGCAGATACTGAAGGTTCAATGATCTTTAGTTTTAATAATTTGTCTACCCTCTCGGTCAAATGAATCCCCCTGAGGTGAACTGGAACTGGGTAAAATTTCCGTTTGATATCCGGAATGTCCGTCCAATAAGTTCAATCTTATGGACTACCGTGGAGTAACACCTGGAATATCAGTAAAGACATCTGAAAAGTTATTCACACATTGAAGTATTTCATGTCTGCTTATGGACATCCAAAGATTCAATAATAATAATGTTGGTTGCGTCCCGAGTGGTCAAAGTCACCAAGTCATGTATTTCTTCCTCATAGTTCCTAAGTAATGAGGAATCAATTACACACACCTTACATTCTACAGTTTGTTCAGCAATCAAGTTCGTGTGGAAAAACTAAGTCAAAGTTATTAAGGCAGCTTAAAACAACCCTGAATTTTCTTCGTAATATTCCTAAGGATGTTGATATAATAGCCTTAGGTTTTCCCCTTGACTTCTAAGAGCGTCAACTTTCCCACAAATTATTTAATACTTTATATGGACCTTTCCCATCTGCTAATAAATTAATTGATTGATAGTCAAAAGTACCAGAACTTCGTCCAATATTATAAAACTTCTTCCTTCCTCTGACTTTTGGAATCAAAAATGGGTTTTGTGTACTGTTCCCATTGACACTTAGTTTTCGAACACTATGTCAGAGATCTCCTCAAGTTTTGGATCTAAGGTCAAGGAGAAAACTGTAAGAAGACTGAACCTCAGCCATTTAGCCATCCTCATATAGGTCCATAAGTCATTAAGGATGGACAATGGACGCCTCTGGCCTTTCTACCATAGAGACATCAAAAGGTGAAAAACCCCAAAGAGTCAATGGGAACTTCCCTCATGGCAAACAAAGACAAAGGTTCTTCTTTAAAGGGGACTTGAGATTCGAATGCAGGACGCTCAATCCATTCCCCCACTACAAGCGGGATGATAGGGGTGTGGTGAAGAAGCTTCACTCCTCAGAAGTTGGTAGAGAAGTTGCATTAAGTCAATGTGAATTGGGTGTCCAGCACGGTCAACACAATTCTCTAAGTATGCCCACTCTGGAGAAATGGACAAAAAAAGGGCTTCAGCCAACTCGTCTGTAGTAGTTATGGTCTTTAAAGGGTATACGGCTCAGGGAAACTTCGAAGCATATCAACAAATGTAATAATAAATATCTATTCTCCCAGACGAAAGTGGACATAAAGGACCAACGTATGTCAAACGCAAACTCTTCACAAAGGATACCGTAAAAGACTTGCATTTTGACCATAGGTATCGCCTGTGTAACTCGGGAGGATGACAGTATGTGGCAAACTTTAACACGATCTACAATGGGTATGGACATCTGAGGACATATTTTCGCTCAAAACTAGTTTATCCCCTAATTTTATTTTAAGTTTTACTATGCGAGACATGTCCGGGCCACTGGCATCATAACCATTTTTAAAAAAACAGTTTCTGCGGCAATGACTTGGAAACCACCACTAAGAGGAATGTCTATTCTCATCTGAAAATTAGTTTATGAATACTGACTTGTAAAATGATATACCTTTAATATATACTAATTTATATGGAAAGGTTTTCCATTTTTTTTTGGGATAAACTTGATTTGTTTTAGCTGTCAATTGGCAATTCTGAAGAGAGATGGCAATTACGTTAGTAAATTTGACAAAGGAGTCCTTCGATTCTATCTAACGCATAGAAGTCAGGGAAAAACAAAAGGAAGACAAGTATGAACAGCCTGGGTGCTTGGAGCTGATCCCTAGTCCCGCGAGACCTTTTATTGTATCGGAGGTGATTATCTGTCACTTTTATCTAACAAGTAAAACCGGTGAAGCCTACTAACACGTGCTTTACGCACGTGCATCCCCGGATATACAAGTTTTTTCAAAACCCACATGACTCTCACGATACTTGTCTCATCTGAACTTTCGACGGGGTCTTCCTGACACTACGGAAGAGGATCTGTAAACTCTAATTTCCATCTTTGGTGATGAAGAGGTCCACCACAGTCAGGGAAAAAGGCACCTTTTTACATTACCTAATAGTATCGTAGCACAGAATTGAAGGGGAGCTATACGGCTTATCAGACCAACCCTTTGAACCATTAAGACCTAATGTACACAAGATATAGTAGGAAAAGTGTCCTAGTACTGCCCAAGTAGTCTGAAACTAATGCAGATGGAATGGAGTTTCTTAAAAGAACAGCTGGGTTAGGCAGTAATTTGTCGAACCTTATAATGTAAAGAAGTAATGTCGTCCCCCCTCTGTGGAAGGGAGGTAAACATTAGGTGTGGGCATATGTGGCACAACTGCATGATGTTCCATTACCCGTTCCTCTCTCTAATTGTTGTTGTGTAAAAGTTAACTTTTTAAATGTCTACTAATTCATAGGTGAGATTTTTAGAGCTTCACGGGATCCATTTCCTTTCTCTCTCATATCAACTCATGATCTCTATCCTTTGCTCTTGTCCCTCAAGTTCTCTATAAATAAACATGTGTCCACATGTATTTTAAAGCTAGTTCCTCACGTTCTCTAGCTCTATTACCCTCAACGAAAAAGTGTTGTCACGCTCTTTTTGGTCCCTTCTCAACAACCTATCTTTCTAACTGTCTTCCTTTGGCTTTCTTCCGCTCTCTTTCAGTTCTCTCTTCTCTCCCTTTTTTCACCTGTCTTTCCATGGTTTCTCTTTTCCCACCCCTCTTCTTTTCTTACCTTCTTCCTCGTCTTTTCTCTTCTCTTTCGATTCTCTCTCTCATCTCCTTTTCTTCTTTTCTCTTTCGATTCTCTCTCTCCTCTCCTTTTTTTTTTTCTTTCCCTTCCTCTCTTTTTCCCATTCTGTAATCTGTCTTTTCATTTCTTCTCGCTCAATTCTCACCTTTTAATTCTTTTCTGGATCTAAGCACAATGAAAAGATTCTAAATTTTCCCTGTTATTCCTAACTTACTTCCAGCATTCATCCAACATGTATTCCTCCTACATGCACGAAAAACTTAAACTATTAGGGAGACATGAAAACGGTGAATTCAATAAACATAGGGCTCTGATCCCTACGTTCCATTAAACAATATGTAATAATTAAACATGAATGGATCGATATGCAGCTCCGCGCAAACAGTAAGCTATAGTAAAGGGGTCACTTGACCATCCAATCTTTCTCACCCCAAACAAGAGTGTCCTACTGACAGTTCCCTTTGATGAGAAAAAGAGCTCAATGAAACAAGATTGTCACTGGAAATCTCGGGTCCCTAGAGTCAAATCCTCCAAAGTGTTACATAGCTCGAACGTGAGGCAGAATAAAATAAATAAATTTCTGCCTGACTTGACTTACAATAAAATGAGACTATAAAATCAACCAAATCTTTTAAATACCCTGTACCGTAGACCCCAGCCCATAAGAGAATGATTACTCATGGCTGGATGTGTAGCTGTCTGTGAGTATGCGGCGTTAATTCCAAAGATAGATTCGAGATGGAATTGAATCTTATATCAGTAGAGTAGATCCCTGGCAAGGTCGCCACTTTGAAGGCTTATATCCAGCCCTGTAACAACTTCAGTCAGTATTACCAAGCTTGCACCTCCTCAGGAAAATAAATGAATAGAACAAAGAAATACAATAACAACAATGAATAAACACCTTCATTATTTAGAAACGGGCAAAAGTTAAAACAATAAACATGAATGCGTATCCTAAATAGCAAAAGAAAAACAGAAAAATGAAATTGAAAAACAAATTACATTTTGCAAACTCACTGCAAATATAGGTATATCGTGGCAATGGGAGTTATCATTTGTTGGTGACTTGTTGTGTTGTATGAAATCGTAGCCTATTTGCTGAGTTGGTTGGGTTGCAGGTGTTGTGGACAACCACGCGGCCGTCGTTCTTCAAAAAGTGTAGCCATGAAAAATACTTCAGAATGACAGGAAAACAGGTTCCGTAACCACTGCACTGATGAGAGGTTTAAGGTCCTGTGTTGGCTTATATAACAAAAACAGTACAGTAGATAAACATTGGACGTCGTAGTACGTTTAAGTTACCACTTGCCTCTATATTCTATTCTCGATTGGTATGGCAGGTGACCCCCTCTTAGTCATTCCACAGCTTTAAAGAGTGACAGAATTTCTACCCACTGCTATAAAAATCACTACTTCTATGATAAGTAATAATACCTAAAAGATTTGTGATTATAATTTACAATATAAAGACTGAAAAGGATTAAGTTAAATCAACTGACAAAAGAGAAGCAATACCCCCCCACTCCTACCACACCCCCCAGAACAGCAGTC
Organism: Cherax quadricarinatus; assembly: GCF_026875155.1. Taxonomy (NCBI): domain Eukaryota; kingdom Metazoa; phylum Arthropoda; class Malacostraca; order Decapoda; family Parastacidae; genus Cherax; species Cherax quadricarinatus. Next base: position 27,276,247 of record NC_069476.1, on the reverse strand, counting down.
GAGTACTTACCGTAGTGTTAGGGAGTCCCCACCCGTCACCTTTCGTGGTGGTGTGTCGGGGGCGGTGTCAGGGATACGCTGGGATGCAAAACGACAGACCGTGTACCTTCACACAGCTAGCAGGCACTCAACACTATCACAAATCGGGTAGGGGGAAAAAAGGGGGGGGGCCATAGTGGGCGCCGGACATACACCCTAACCCTAACACAGTAGCCGGCAATGAAACTATAGTTACAATAAACTCCCTCGTTACTCCTATCATAATGTTAACTTTTCAAGCAGGCGCAAACAATGGTTAAGGAAACAGAAAAAATTCACTGGATGTACTCCACCGGACATACAAGGGGAGGAATTCTGAGAGAAGGTTTCAAAGACCCGGAGGCAGGAAGAGAGACGAAGAATGTATTGAGGGACATGGATCTGAGCTCTGGCGCACCACCAGGCCCACCCACACACAGAGACCTGGATGCTGAGGCTCTTGAGCACCCACCAGGCCCACCCACACACAGAGGGACATAGGATCAGATGCTCCGGATCACCACCAGGCACAACCCACACACAGAGACCACCTTATTTAACAATAAGAACCCAGAAATAAAGGATTTTAAAATTAAGATGAATTAAGTATAGGAAAAAGACAATCGTTAGTCCACTGGTATATCAAAGAGATTGAGGTAGCGTGGATCAATCTATTCTAGTGATGGCAGTAGAAGTTAAAAGACCTTTGGTAGCTTCACAAAAACAAAAATTGGATAAACAGAACTGAAATGGAAAGAGGCTGGATTTTGATTCATGCCTGGGATACGGAACACAAATTCTTGCGTCGGCACAAATTCCTTCCCTCCAAAAAAAAACAAAACCGCCCCTCACCCCACCCCAATCACTGTGTCCTCCATACACCCCAACCTGCCTTAATCATCCCAGTCTTACATCCATGAACCATGATCCCTTCCCAGGACAAAAATCTCACTCCTCTCCCAGCATGCCATCTTTCCTATCCTCCTTCCCCCCTGACTCATGGTAAAGGACCAAATTTCGGCACCTTACAAGAAACCAGAACAAGGTACTGGTATGCTGCAGAACATGGTAGACAGGTAAGGTACAGCACATGGTATCTGGTATATGATACAGAACATGGTCATTGGTAATGGCACAGAACATAGTACTTGGGAATGGTACAAAGACCATTCTTACTGGTAAAGGTGCAGAACATGGTACTGGTATGGTACAATAATGCATATGAAGTAACAAAATCGGAGTGATAATTGTCAAGAACGAATAAAATACGGCATCCCAACATAAACACTCCAGAGACAAAGCTCAAGTAGACGAAAACAATATGTAATCTTCCTGGCATGAATCAGATTTTTGCGGAAAGACCAACGATGAACAGAGAAGTTGCACAGCATTTATCTTACACTAGCGCAGCTGTGGCATGCAAAGAGTAACGTAATCCTTCGTATTCGGCGCATGTACACCCCCTCATTTACAGGCTATCTCCCCCAACCAGCTGAACCATGTATAGCAAGAGTTGATGATGGACCCCGTCGTATCAACAAGCGACCAGGATTCCCTGCCAATAAGAAGAATGGTTTTGGCAACGTGCAGAGGAGTATTGTGGGTACCCTCTCCTCTGTCAGGCCCTTGTCATTTCCCATTCTACGAGCTGGGTTGTGAAGCACGGTCTGCTATCATGACATCTATTTCTGCTATTGCATTACCGTTGAGTGCACTATACTTATCACTGTACATAGTGTACATATTGCCCTTGTAATAAATTGGTGTGGAAGGATAAATAAGTCTATACTTTTTCTACTGTGTGTTTATTTGCACCCATTTCACCCGGGGTAACAGGGCGCCCTTTGTGAATCCATGGGTTGTAATATGGTAGCTGGGAGGGGGGGGGGGGGGGGGGGGGGGGGGGGGGGGGCGGGGGGTGTGAAAGGGGGGTGGTGGTACGAGAGTTGAGGCTGGACTTAGAGAAACGGTTGAGCTTATATGGTGAAGCTCAGTAGGACAGGAACATTAGTCGCAGCCCTCTGCTTCTGGCATATCGCATTTAAGCAAAATTTCTGCGTGCAGTTGATGACTGAGCCTATCGGTGTGGAGAATATTTGCAGTCACTTTGGCTTGTATTAAGGTCGTATTCTCCAGACAATCGTACTGTACGCATAGCATAAGCGTTTCTGCAAATTAACGAGTTACGTAGGGGAATTCGCAATCGTACTGATGCATTAGCGCAAACGTTATGCCAACCTAGACGAGTCAGCCGTCTGGTGTCGTGTCATGATACTGTGCCATAACCTACCAAAAATAGTCCCTCAAGCGTTGTGCAAATTGCTCGTTCCATTGGCATAACATACAAACGCACCTCTCACAGCATAGCGCAAACAGCGTTCACTGATTGCTGACAAACTTATAGAAGAAGAGATGGCACATCAGACTCCTTCCCTCTAAACGGGCGCTTGTAGGCAAAAACTACTATTTCTACGCAGGAGGAAGAAGAACACCTACGGAAGCAAAATGGTCAGTATAGTGCCAGGCTTGGGTTGTCTCATCAGGGTGAATCAGCGGTCGAAGGCACTTGAGCCTGCAAAAAGATGCAATCATGGCGCAAACCTAGGGAACAGAGACTACGGCACGGTACACAATTGTGATAGGGACAGAGAATAGGAGGCAGTTTTATCCGCATTCAGTAACAATAATTTAGTTTTACAGAAACAGTACAGAGTTTTGTTCCCACGCTCAAAAGAGGCCGGAACCAAGCAATTTTTCGAAAGCTTCGAAAATCAGCACGAGCCTTTAGGTGGCCTGTGAACACATTGGGCAACGTTGGTTACATACAGCATATACGGTTAAGACACAGGAAATTAACGTCAGTCAATTAAATGAACGGCTGTCAATTTCTCTGAATTATCAGTAGTGAATACCACCAGTGTTGGGACATATACATGTATTCCAGCCAAATATAGAAAAGCATTATAAATTAAAGCAGCGCGCTTGGTCAATCCCAGTCGACTTTGTGAGACCGCAAACCAGAACGCTTTATATTCCTCCAGCTGGAATAAAGCAAGTGGTGTCCTCTACCTTTGAGTGATCTGGTGGGCAGCTACTTACTGATTGATAACCTTGCTGGAGTTCTGTGGTACCAGAGGATCGAGTCTTTCTGCAGGAATCGTGCCTTTAACCACTGCATATGAGCAGCCAGGTTGCTGTATACCTTCGAAATCTAACCGTCTCTTGTCCGAGCGTGGTCCCGTCACTCATTCAACAGGCCTGGCATACGCAGAGATCGTCAACCATGGAAGAATGAAGATCCAGCCGGAGGGAAGAACGTCTACGTCAGCCAACCAAGTCACCCTGGTGTGCGCCACCTTCTCAACATAAGGTCCACCTGCGGAGAGGCACCAACTACTCATGGTAGCATCTCGACAAACAGTAACCAGAGATACACCAGACCAGAACTACAACCATTTGGCAACGACAACAGGGAGTAAAGGGCAAGCCTGTCGTCTGCTACATGTGCCATAAAGTAGGTCACAACATCAGTCCCAAACCTGCCCCCCTAAACCCCAACCCATTTGGGAAAATCTCCCCCTAATTCCCTAGTAACATGTCCGCCTAGAGAGTAGAAAAAGGTATGGCCCCTTAGTTATTGCAAAAGTCTTATTTTCCCTATACAGTCAGGAAAACTCAAACAACTAAGGTAAAGACCTTTTAAGAGATACGGGAAGCATATTGCTCACTTGTAAGAGAGGGACAAAATTACCCCCTTTCAGAGAATACTTCTTTGGAATGTTCCTCTGATATAATTGGAATCATTTGGAGGAGCTATATTATCTGTTCCTTTGCCTAACAAATCATGTACAGTTGGCAAAATTACACTGGTAACTTGACTGTATGTGTCTCAAAAGGATCCCCATGAAAGATGCAGTGTTATTACGTGGAAATAACATTACTACTTTTAGTTCGTGTCCTGAACCATACTGATTAATTCTTCTCTCGGTGTTGGCCATCACTCGGGCAACATCCAAGGGTTGTCCTTGGGAAGAACCGTGGACCTATCCTTGGACAGACTACTCCGATCGTCGGAATAGCCCACGTAGTTTTACGAGGCACACCGCCGGAGCCTCGTAATAAAGTGAACAGACCCCGATCAAGCCTTCCCCAATCCCATGTTTGCAGGATGCCCAGATGTCTCTGTTTCCACGCCCGAGGGACTGTCCATGCCGGAGGAACAACGAATCGGACCCGTCTTTAAAATTCGCTTTTGAGCAGCCATGGGTAATTCCACTTATTGGTCCATCCCGGGTCAATCATGAAGTTAACAAACCATTATAATGATCTGCACTGAGACCTTGTAAGGCTGATAGAGGGCCGGCAGATAGTTTAAACAGGTTAGTGGTTCCAACAAAGTGAGAGACCACAAAATATACATATAGCTCATAATACGTCATTAGGAGGTTCACTATCGGAATTACAAACAACCTTGTTATAGAATCACCCAAGAATTTTATTGTCCAAAATTACAGAAATGAAGTGAAGAAACATATTAGGTGTTGCCGGAGACATGTCATCAAGTTTGGAAAACCTGTAACAATTCCAATAAACCTGCCTGCACGCTCACCAACCTATAACCTGCTGATGGAGAAGCTATTTGCAGAATTTAATTATAGGATTGTGTAGGTCCACTGACCTAAGTCAAAGTCTGGAACTCCAATATTTATTTTACGATTAAGGATTAAGGTACCCATGATATCCTGAAGCAATTCCCCATGCGTCGTAATTAATACAAAAGCACAATTCTCAAAGCTTTAACAAAAATTCATTTCTAGTTTTGTTTGGCATTCCTAAAACTATTCAAAGTGAGTCAAGGTACTAACTTCAGCTGCAAAGCATTTAGGGAGAGTATTAACTATGTTAGGTAAAATCCACACTTATCCACGTGCCTCTCATCTCTCAGTCCAAGGCGCCTTGGAAAGATTCCCACCAGACATTAAAAACATGATGAGAAATTTTTTGCATGCACTTTCCCAACAGACTGGGATGAAACCCAACCTTTGTTGCAGTTCTCAGTACGAGAAACTGTGCAAGATTCTACAGGGTAATAGTCCTTTGAGCTGATTCTTTGGGCACAACGTACGAGACCTCTTCGGGTGATCAATAGAAGTATGGATGGGAGAAACGTTAGCTCAAACACTCTATACCATCCTCCTTCAAGGTTGCAGGTGGCACGTCAGTTAGCCAAGGCTAACCCTAAAGACCCTCGAAGCACTGATGACACAGAGGTATGACAGAAGTGCACAATTCCGCTCCTTCCATCAGGAGACAGTGTTGGTGCAGGGAACTATACCTGGTACCACACCTAGAAAGCTAGATGTACGTGACCTATGCAGATTGTCAGTAGCTTATCTGATTTACATTATGTGGTAGCTCCCATTGATAAGACCTCACAATCTAAAAACTTACCACGATTAATCAGTTAAAGTACTTCATACACAGATAAAGTCCCAGTAATGAGCTCGTCCACTACCTCTGAGGAACAACTCAACTCTTTGGCACTCTATCACTGAAATTAATATTTAAACTTTCAATTCGACCTCGCTCAAGGAATCCTAGCCCTTTAATGGCGAGATTAGCTGAAACGCACGCAACCAAATTTAACAGAGCTTCTACAGTTCATATCCTAATATTTTTTCGGAATGATGCAGAAAAACATGTACGTTAGGATTACCGATGATGTAGATGTGGGAAAATCTAAACCAATTAACTCATCCCCTACAGAGCTAATCCCTGAAAAGCAAAGGGCTACTTCAGCAGGAGTAGAAATTTTGGTTAAAGCAATGTTTAGAGGAGGCAGCGTGATCTAGTCCATGGGCTTCACCGTGCATCCATGTGAAGAAGGCTGATGGAGGGTTAGCGTATGTTTACAGACTACCGTAAAAGTGAAAAAACGAGGACACAATTACAGATGCTTAACACTCTTCCTCTGTCTGGATGACGTAATTGACTTGAGGTAATGCTACTTTTGTGTCCCAAATAGATCTCCTTAAAGGCTACTAGCAGGTAACCTTAGACAGTATAAGTTGCGAAGGAAATCTCTTCAACGTATTCCAGGAGTCATTACAATACACATTACCCCCATTCGGATTGAAAAAATTCCCCCTCTACATTCCATCAAAACTTATCCCCTCAGGCTATTAAAGGACTATGAAGGCAACGGCATCGTACCTAGATGATAATGTTGTGGTGTCCTGATACTTGGGATCAACACCACCTTAGACCATAAGGCTCCTTTTATGAGACCCTTAAAGACGTTCCCATAATAACAGTTAATTTATTATCTAAAACTTCCTTTGTTGCCAGGCCACCTGTACACTTTTTTTCCCTAGGCCATTGTGCCTAGTATTGTAAATATGCACCTAAACTTGCTAAAGTACTATTCTAATTAAAGAATTAAACCAGTTCCTCATGATCGGAAATCTCAATCAACGTTTCCTAGGCATGATAGGTATTTATCAGTAGATTCTTGAAAGAAGTCATTTCTCAGATATGTCGCCCCTCCTTAACATCTCTTACCTCTCTTATACCAGTCTGGAAAGTTCCCTAAATATTGGACCGTCAGAAGACTGTAACCACAGGCTTTTCCCTAAAGCAAAACGATTATTGGTGTACTGCACCCCTTCTCATGTCTCCAGACTTCTCCAAACCTTATTTCATTACAGTTTGATGTTTGAGTCTGGGGTAGAGGGCAGTACAATATACAATCGGGAACAAGGAGTTGCAGCCTGTAGCAATACACTTTTCAGCCAAGTTCCAGCCGCAACAGAGGGCATATTTCTACAATAGTCAAAAGCAGCCCTCGCGCTGGATACTGCTTTTGAGCATTTCGATGTTTATGTGGGCCAGACATCTCAGGCCTCAGGTGTCACAGTCTCCATGTGATCACAATCCTCTAGATATATATCTCCAAGCCATGAAGGAACCACAAACACGAAGGCTTATGCGCTGACGCTAAGGCAGCAGCCCTACAAAATTCTCTATTAAAATATTTGCCGGGCAAAGAAAATAAGTTTGGCATGACTCTTTATATCCGACAGTCAAAACATAGTATTATTTTAAGGTTAGGATGTTATTTGAGGTAACCCCCTTTTATCAACGCTCTTTTTTATTTATATCCCCTTGTGTGGGGATTTTATTATAGTGAGGGGATGCGGTGCTACCGCCGCCCTGATATCTAGACCTATGTCACGCCTGTCTGCCATCTGGCTTCTCACCTAAGTATATAGGGTTTGGCTTTATAGGTCACAAGAAAAGCAGGCGCTTCTATCTAAGAGTTGGATGGTGGAGAGGACAGGCGGTCCCCATTATTTTGTGCCATGGCGGCACAGTTATACCACTGGTACGGTGGCAGCCTAATCCTGAGCATTTATATCTCGGGTTGTGGGTTGCATGCAAAGAGTACGTGTAACCTTTATTCGGCCATGTACACACCCTCATTAATACATTCTAACACCCCCAACCAGCGAACCCGGTTTGCAACATTGATGATGGTGCCCAGTCGTTCAACAAGGTGAACCAGGTACTCGCCAATAAGATGGTTTTTATGGCAATCGCAGAGTTATGTGGGTAACCCCGCTCTCCCCTGTTCTGCCCTTGTCATTCCCATTTGGACTAGAGCGGTTGAAGCACGGTCTGCTATCTTGTGGCTTCTATTTCTCTTTGCTTACCGTGGAGTTGCACTATACTTAATCACTGTACATAGTAGTACTAATGCGTTAAGAAATTGGTGACATGGATAATAATAAGTCTACACTTTTTCTACTGTGTTATTTGCTCCCATTACACCCGTGGTAACAGGCCATTATTAATCCTTGGTTGTAATAGCCGCTGTTAAAAATTGGGAGAAATGGACAGAGAGAATAAAATGACTACATAGAAAGCACACTGAATAACCGAGTGGTCCCAATCTGTGAGAGCAGTAATGATCAAACCTTCCCCTACAACGGCAAACAGATTATACAATACCATAAAGGAAGCAACTAGACAAATGTAGAATACACTATAGAGTGACAGAATGGCCTACATGCAGCCGGGCAAAGATACTTGAGATTAACTGGACGAACCTGGAGGCAACAATGGGACATAACACATGAATTGAGCTAAGAAGAGTAGAAGGCGGTAAATGGGCGATCTTCATGCACCAACCTGTTAGGGATTTCACAAAGAGAGAGAGAATGTACCCCATAAGGCTTGACCTTTCTTCACGCCTGAGAGTGTTATAAAATACACATAATGCATATTACACATGAAAGGCCCCTCTCCGTGCTAGCAACGTACACACCCCAACAACACACACACACACACACACCACACAACACACAGACACACACACACACACACACACACCACAACTCAGCACACAAGGTCACAGGTCTCGTTCAGTGCGAGCGCGAGTCACTCCAACCGTGCTTCGCGCGAATGTAGTGTTTTCTTCGAGGGCTTCCCACGTGATCTGAAGGGTAATAAAGCAATTCTTTGAAGCGATTTATAATCTGCCCGAGGGACATAAGTGTAGGAAGAGCCGCAATTTGTAAGTGAACTCGAAATTCAAAACGTGGATGCGTCAGTGCACAGCGGGCCTGGCTAGTGATGGATGTGGTAAGGCGACGTTGCCAGGGGGGGGGGGGGGGGGGGGGGGGGGGGGGGGGGGGGGCTTATCCACCAAGAAATATAATGAGACACAATCGTGTGACCAGTGAGAGAAATCTAGTGAATAGGGTACATTATAATTAACGAGACAAGACATAGAGGGTCAAAGCCAGGACTCCACATTGAGCTGGACTATCTAACCAGGCTGCATACAGTGCATTGCAAGTACTGTCTTCACCAAAGAGAGTGCTTGTATGATTGGGGGGTTTCATCAAGTTCTAATTTAACTGCCACGCTGATTGTGAATGGTCCCAAACTCATCATAACATGATAAAAAAAGCTCTCAGTGTATTCAATAAGGTAATCGCACATAGGTAGTCCATTGAACAGGGAGTAAGGTAACTATAAGCTAGGTGCAGGGACACGCATAAAGGGAGCAACATTGTAAGTAAGTTGCAGGACAAGTCCGCAGTAAGGGTGGGGGTCCGGTCCACAATAGGTAGTGTGTTACAAGCGACCACTGAGACTCCACATCGCAACGCACATGTCACGCCTAGACTTTTCAGACATATAATAAACCCCCACATAATTTCCACACATAATTACAACACACACACATACACCACAAACGCACACCACAACACAATACACACACACACACACACACAATCCAAGACTCACACATACTTCCCCTACTTCCCACTCCCCCCTCCCCCACCAACCTCTCACACAAACTCCTTCCCCCTGGAATCTCAACCCCTCCCTCGTTTCGCCATCCCCCTCCCACCACAGGAACCTCCTCCTCCCCCCCCTCTTTCCCTCTCGCCATTCACGACCACTTGTCCTCTCTCCCCCATCCCACTCCCCATATCTCCCCATATCTCCCCTTAAATTTCCCCCTCCCCACCCCATCTCTCCCCACAAAGCCACCAGTTCCCCCCCACCTCTACCTTCCCCCCCCTCTCCCCTCCCCATACTCTGACAAACACACTACTAACCTAACACACCAGAAATTACAATTATTTTTGAGGCAATCAAAAATTAAAACCAAAAATGGGTTGCCCATAGAGCCGGACGGAAAACCACGGACATGAGAGGAATCACTGCTAAGGGAAGATTGGCAACAGCGCTACATCAAAAAAGGGAACATAATGGGAAAAGAAACTAGAAGAACATTAGATTAGCAAGAGAATGGGAAAGACAGGATAGAAATAGGAAAGCAGAAGTGGGAAGTCACGTCAAAAGCAACAGAGGCTAGGATACAGTTTAGGAGGAGTGAACAGTAAAAAATCTGAAACAAGCCTCAAGAACTAAAGAACATTTTTGGGAATAGACCATCAGAGAACTGACTACCGTCAGTCACAAATAAGGGGACTGACGGAAAGAAGGATGCAAATAGCATGAGCATGAGAGAGCTCTATCAGAGGAGACTTAGTGAAATTAAAGGATCTAAGCAATATGTGGTAAGGCCCTAACCAAACCAGGCTTCCGAGTCCCAGGGACAGCCGCGACTGTGAAAATGACAGGGGCCACTGTGATCCCAAGTACAATAGCAAGTGAAACTGAAGAACGGAAAGCTGCAATGGAGGAAAATTAAATTGAAGAGTGGATCACAAACCCAAGGAGTATGCACATGGTAGAACATTAAAGGTAATAGGTCCACTGTTGTGGTATGGTCTACCAGGAAGCTGAAGGGAAACAATCAGAAGCAAGCAAACCAAGGAGTGAAAAACAGCAAGTAAAAAGCATCATCAAAGCAATAGGGAGAAGACGCCAAGACCCCTCATGAAAATTTTCGGAGCAATAAACTGGGGAAGGGGGGGGGGGGTTTGCAGAAAAAAGAAACCCGGCCCGGCGGCCCGCCCCCGGGCGCCGTCCCGGCCTCCTTGCCCTGCCCCCTCCGACCCGACCGCCGCCCCGCCCGACCCCCCTCCCCGGGCCCGGGCCGCTGTCCAAATAAAGTTGACCTTCAACTGCAGATCGACACAGGAACGAGGTCCAGGCAGAGAAAAGGCACGCGACATGCCGGCACAACAGAAGGTGTAATCTCGACTACTGCGACATAACACAAGAAGAAAGGCAGAAGCTGATGAGGACAAGGTACCAAGGCGAACGGGCTAAAGAGAGGAGTGTGTTGATTGGAGGAGACAGACATGTAGAACCCCGACCAGGAAGAAGATCAAAAACAAATACAGAACCTAGCCAAAAAAGAGAAAAAGACAACAAGATAAACAAACAGTACAAACAAACAGCCAAATAACAAACAAACAGACAATACAAACCAGAGGCCGAAATACAATTTGTTATGGAGTAGACAGACAGTAGATCCCAGACCCATGAAGGAAGATCAAAAAAAACATTACAATACCGAGCCCCCCCAGGAACTTCCTATCGAAGTCCCCCAACCAGGACAACCCCAGTGCCGTCCAAACACTCTAAAACCCAAACAAACACCATCGCCAAAACCAATGAGTCCCCCACCCACAGTCATTACAAAAACTTCCCCCACACAGAAGCAAACCACCAGAGTTCCTATAGTCTTCCCCACTTCCCCAACCCCAATCTCCTCCCATACCCACAGACTTATAAAAGAAGTTGAAGGGTGATAGGTATACCAATTCACAGAATCACCAACAAAGTATGAGGAGGAGGCCTACCGAATCAAGGAGACATCCCCAGACAAATAATGAGCCCTCACAGAAACAACCACTCACAAGAAATAATAAACAGATTCAATCCTTGCATCTGTATATCAAATCTTCAGTGACAGACAGCTTGCAGGGAGAGGGGATGGAGGAGTTGCAACTGCACATTTAAACACCAGTTTGGGTTTTGACAGAAAATGGAAGGAATTTGATGGCACGTGCATAATGGACAACTTAAGTAGCAAACAATCCAGTTCCAGAAGGACATAAGGTGATAAATGCAGTAATAGTAACAAACCACAGCACTGCATGGAGGCCAAGAAGAAGAAAACGATGAGCACAGACAGAGCAAAGCGACACACTCGCCGAGGTGGCCAGGAGAGCACACAGGGGTGGGAGCAACGTTACTAGTATATGGGTGATTTCAATTCACAAGTACATAGACTGGGAAACAGGGAGCCCCATGGGGGTCCCGAAACATGAGACAGCCAAAACGATTGGATGGGAACAGGAACACCCTCATCATCAACAAGTTTAGAGACACTGCTTAATTATGGGTCAAAAGTAAGCTTTCAACCAATAAGTCCACAAATATGATAGGCGTTACTTACAGTGTGTTTGGGACCCCCACACGTCACCTTTCGGGGGGGGGGGGGGGGGAGGGGAAGGGATACGGAGCTAGACTGCCCGTCCTTAACAACTGTGGAATCAAACATCACTTTCGGGGAGGGGGAAAAAAGGGGGGGGGGAATAGGGGAGCCGGACTTACCCTCCCCTAACAAGTACCCGGCAATGAAAAATTTTGTTACATATACCCCCCTCGTTACCCCTACTTTTAACTTTCAAGCAGCGCAAAAAAAGGTTAAGGGATACAGAAAAATGCCATGGATGACGTAAACAGGAACAGTACAAGGGAGGAAATTTCAGAGAGAAGGGTTTAAAGCGCGGAGGCGGGAAGGAGAGAAAAGGTATGTTTTGGGGGACTGGATGCTGAGGCTTGGAGCCCCACCGGGCACACCCACCACAGAGACTGGATGTGGGGCTCTGGAGCACCACCGGGCACACCCACCACAGAGGGACAGGGATGCGAGGCCCGGAGCACCCCCGGCAAACCACACACAAGACCCCTTATTGAATCAATAAAAACCCCAGAAAAAAAGGTTTAAATTAGATGAATTTAGTTTTAGAAAAGACAAAGTTAGTCATGGTTTTTAAAAGGGTTTTGGGGGTTGCGTGGATCAATCTTTCGAGTGGGCATAGAAGTTAGACCTTGGGGTAGCTTAAAAAAAAAAAAAAATTTGGATAATTATGAAGGAAAGGCTGGATTTGATTCATGCCGGGGATACGGAAACAAATTTTTGGGAAAACAAATTCTTCCTCACAAACCCCCCCTCCCCCCAACCCCTCAACCTGTGTCCTCCATACCCCCAACCTCCCTTTTTCACCCCGTCTTACACCCGTCCTGCCCTTCCGGACAAAAAACTCACTCCCCCAGCATCCATCTTTCCCCCCCGACCCGGTAAAGGACCAGAAAATTTTGGCACCTAAAACCAGAAATGGTACGGTATGATCAGAACATGGTAATGGTATGTACAGAAAAAGGTACGGTATGAACAGAACTGGGATTGGGAAAGGCACGAACAAGATGGTATGGTACAGAACTGCTACTGGTATGGTGAGAACATGGTACTGGTATGGTACAATAATGCATATGAAGTAAAAAATAGAGTGATAAGTGTCAAAAACGAAAAATAAAGGCATCCCACATAATAGCACTCACAGAGACAAAGCTCATGTAGCATAACAGATGTAAACTTCCTGGCTGGATACAGATTTTAGGAAAACTAAGTGAACGAGAAGTTGCACAGCTTATCTTTCACTGCGCAGGGTGTGGATGCAAAGAGTAGTAACCCTTTTTTCGGCGCATGTACCACCCCCCATTTTTCGGGGTATCTCCCCAACCAGCGAAAGGTTGCTAAAGTTGATGATGGAGCCCCCCGTTCAACTGGGGACCAGGGGTTTTAGCCAATAAGAAATGGTTTTTTTGGAAACGCAGGGTTTTGGGGTCGCTCTCCTGTTGCCCTTGTCATTCCCATTCTAGAGCTGGTTGAAGCACGGTCTGTATCTTGTGGTTTCTATTTCTGCTTTGCTTACCGTGGAGTGACTATACTTATCATGTACATAGTGTACATATTGCTGTTATAAATTGGTGAAGGATAATATAAGTCCTAAACTTTTTCTACTGTGTTTATTTGCTCCCATACACCGGGGTAACAGCACATTTGGAATCCTGGGTTGTAATATGGGAGACTGTCCGAGAGTTTGAGCTGGACTTAGGAAACGGTTGAGCTTTTAGGGTGAAGCTCGTAGCAGGAACATTGTGCAGCTTGACTGTTGGCATTGCTTTAAAATTTGCGTCGTGTCAGTGTTACTAGCCTGTTCGGTGTTGAGGAATTTTTTGCAGTCGCTTTGCTTGTATGCGTATTCTGCAATCGATACTGTGCATAGCTAAGCGTGTTCTGCCAAATAACGTGTTACGTTGGGTATTCTGCATCGTACTGTGCATAGCGAATATACTCTGATGCCACTAGACGAGTCAGATCCCTTGGTTGTCGGCATTATACTTTGCATAAACCTACCCTAAATTGTCCCTACAGCGTTGTTGGCAAATGCTCGTTCCAGTGCATTTATTACAAAACGCACTTCACAGCTGCGCAACTGCGTTCAGATTGCTGACAAATTATAGCCGCCGCGCATGCCCCACGACTCTCCTCTACGGAGAGCTAGGGCACAAAAAACTACTATGTTCTCGCAGGAGGAAGAGATACACCTAAACGGAGCAAAATGGTCAGTATAGTGCAGCTGGTTGTCTCAGGAGTGAATCAGCGTCGTGGCACTTGAGCCGGCAAAAATCAATCTTGAGCAAACTAGGGAACAGAGAGTATTCGAAGGGAATGAATTAGATAGGGAAAGAGAGAGGAGGCAGAGGTGTTCGCATTCTGTAAATAATTTTAGTTTACAGAAAGCAAGTACAGTTTGTTTCCCGCTTAAATGAGGCCGAACCAGAGCAATTTTTCGAAAGCTTCGAAATTCAGGCTCGAGCCTTGAGGTGGCCGGAACAGCAGTGGGCATCGTTGGTTCATACAGCAATATAGGGGTAATAAGACACAGATATTTTACGTCAGTATTAAATGCACGCTGAATTCTCTGATTATCAAAGTATTGAAGACCACAGTGTTGGGAGCAGTATACTGTTTTCCCAGCCAAATATAGAAAAGCATTTAAATTAAGCAGGCGGCATGCTTGGTCAATCCCTAGTCGACTTTGGAGAGAGACAGCAATCCAAAGCTTTTTCAGGCTGGTATAAAGCAAGTGGTTGTCTTACTTTGAGGATCTGGTGCAGCTTATTTGATTGATAAACTGCTGGGGAGTCTGTGGGACCAGGAGGTTCGAGTCTTTCTGCAGGATCGTGACTTAACCACTGCATTTGGAGGCAGCCAGGTTGGCAGGATACCTTCGAAAACTAACCGCTCCTTGTCCCGAGCGGTCCCTCTCTCTTTTCAACAGCATGCATCAGCAGAGATCGTAACCTTGGAGAATGAAGTGCCAGCCCGGAGGGAGAACGTCTAACGTAGCCAACCAAGTCACCTGGTAGCCACGCTTCTCAACATTTGGTCCACTGCGGAGAGGCAAACTACTCTGGGTGCATCTCGACAACAGTATCAGAGAGACACCAGGCCAGAACGACACCATTTGCAACGTCAACAGGGAGTAAAGGGCAAGCCTTGTCGTCTGGCTTCAGGTGCAATAAAAGTAGGTCACATCCAGTCCCAACTGCCCCAAATAAACCCAACCCATGGGGAGAAAATCTCTAATATCCCTAGTAAATGTCCCCTAGAGAAGTAGAGAAAAAAAAGGTATGGCCTTATTATTGCAAAAGTCTTATTTCCCTTCAGGAAAAACTCAAACAACTAAGGTAAAGACCTTTAGAGTACGGGAGCATATTGCTCACTTTGTAAAGAGAGGGAATATTACCCCTTTCAGAGAATACTTCTTTGGAATTCCTGTTTTTAGGAAGCATTTGGAGGACTATATATTCTGTTCCTTTGCATAAATTTATGGACAGTGCAATATTACACTGGGTACTTTGACTGTAGGTGTCTCAAAAGGATTCCCACCATGAAGATGCAGTGTTATTACTGGTTAATAACATTACTACTGTTAGTTCGTGTCCTGAACCTATATGATTAAGTCTTCTCCGGTGTTGGCCATAACTCGGGCAAACATCCAAGGGTTGTCTGGAAGTGAACGTGGACTATCCTTGGACGACTCCGATCTCGGAATAGCCACGTTGTTTTACGGGGCACACCGGCGGAGCTCGTAAATAAAGTGAACGACCCCGATAAGGCTCTTCCTTCATTCCCAGGTTGCAGGATTGCCAGATGACTCTGTTTCATGCCGAGGACTGTCCTTCCGGGAGGAACATACGAAAGAACCCTTCTTTAAAAATTCGCTTTTTGAGGCAGCCATGTGGGTAAATCCTCTTTGGAGTCATCGGTCAAGTATGAAGTTAAAAACAATTATTTGATCTGCCTGTGACTGTAAGGGAGATAGAGGGCCGGCAATTGTTTTACAGGTTAGTGGTTCAACAAGTTATAGCCTCAAATATTAAATATGCTCATAATACGTCATTAGGAGGTCACTTAAGGAATTACAAAAACCTTGTATAGAATCACAAATGAATTTTTATTGGCAAAATTAAAGAAAGATGTGAAGAATCATATTAGGTGTTGCCGAGAATGTCAGCAGTTGGAAAACCTGGACATGCATTAAACCTGCACCTCTCCCAACCTATACTGCTGATGGAGAACCTTTTGCAGATTTTTTTATTAGATTGTGTAGAGTCCACTACCTAAGTCAAAGTCTGGAAATCAATATTTATTACGATTATGGATTAAGTAACCGATATCCATGAAGAGGCAATTCCCATGCGTAGTATTAATACTAAGCTATTCTCAAAGCTTTAACAAAATTCATTTCTTGTTTTGGCATTCCTAAAAACTATTCAAAGTGTTCAAGGTACTAACTCACTGTTTTTTTTCCCCACCAAAGCATTTTTAGGGAAGTTTACTAGGTTAGGATAATCCACAACTTATCCCTGCCTATCATCCTCAGTCCAAGGGCCTTGGAAAGATTCACCAGACATTAAAAACAATGATGAGAAGTTTTTGCATGCACTTCCCTACAGACTGGGATGAAATCATACTTGTTGCTGTTCTCAGTACGAGAAACGGGCAAGAGTCTACAGGGTTTTATAGTCCTTTTTGATGCTGATCTTTTGGGCACCATGTACGAGGTCCTCTTCGGGTGATCCAAAGAAGGATGGATGGGGGAGAAGACGTTAGTCACACTCTACAATCGTCTTCAAGGTTGCAGGTGGCACGTCGTTAGCCAAGGCTAACCAAAGACAGTCAAAGCAAGATGAAAACAGAGTGTATGACAGAAGTGCAACAATTCCGCTCTTCCATCCAGGAGACAAGGTGTTGGTGCAGGAACCTATACCTGGCCACACCTTGAAAGCTAGATTTACGGGGACCTATGCAGATTGTAAGTAGATTATCTGATGTAACTTTGTGGTAGCTCCATTGATAAGACTCAAAATCTAAAACTTACCAATTAACAGTTAAAGTACTTCCCTTTACACCAGATAAAGTCCCAGTAAATGACTCTGTCCTCTACTCTGAGGGGACAACTTGACTCTTTGCACTCTATCTCTGAAATTTATATTAAAACTTTCAAATTTCTGTCCTCTCAAGGATCCTAGCCCTTTAATGGAGAGATTATTCTGAAACGCAAGCCAAAACAAATTTAACTGAGCTTCTACAGTCATATCCTAATATTTTTCGGATGTGCAGAAAAAATGTCGTTTTTTTTAGGTCTTACATGAATGTAGAGGTGGGGAAAATCTAAACCAATTAAACTCTCCCCCTACAGAGCTTAATCCTGGAAAAGCAAAGGCTACTCAGCAGGAAGTAGATTTTTGTTAAAGCATTGGTTTAGTGGAGGAAGTCGTCTTAGTCCATGGCTTCACCTGCTTCCTTGTGAAGAGGTGATGGAGGGTTTCGTATGTGTACAGGACTACCGTAAGTGAACGAGTCACAATTTACAGATGCTTTGCCCTCTTCTCTGTCTGGATGACGTAATTGACTTTGTGGGTTAAGGGCTTACTTTTGTGTCCAAATTAGATCTTCCTTAAAGGCTACTATCAGGTACCTTTGAGATAAGGCGGGAAGGAATCTCTGCCTTCGTAATTCCAGGAGGTCATTATCAATACACAGTTACCCCCTTCGGAATGAAAAAATTTCCCCTCTTCATTCCAGAAACTTATCATCGGTATTAAAGGGAACTTGAAGGCACGGCAGCGTTACCTAGAATGATATTGTTGTGGTGTCTGATATTGGATCAACACTATACTTAGACTTAAGGCTTCTTTTTGGAGACCTTTTATGAGTCCCATTAAACAGTTAATTTATCTAAATCTTCCTTTGCGCCAGGCCACTGTCATTTTTCTAGGCCATTGAAGTAGGTAGTGGTAAAGGTTGCACCTAAACTTGCTAAAGTTCTTTCTTTAAAGATTATCCAGTTCCTCTCATGATAGGAAATCTCTTCAACGTTTCCTAGGCATTGATAGATTTTACAGAAGATTCTGTAAGAATTTCTCAAGAATATTTTAGCCCCTCTTACCTCTCTAACTCTCTTACCTGTCATAAAGTTCCCTTTAATTGGACGTCAGACTGTAAACACTGCCTTTTAATAAGCAAAAGATTATTGTGTACTGCACCCTTTCTCTTGTCTCCGGACTTCTCCAAACCTTTTTCATTACTGGTTGAGGCTTGTGAGTCTGGGGTTGGGGCAGTACTAGTACAAATCGGGAACAGGGAGTTGCAGGCCTGTTAAGCATACTTTTTCAGCCAAGTTCCTGCCGCATCAGAGGGCTTATTCTACCATTGAAAAAGAAGCCCCTCGCGCTGGTATGGCTTTGGAGCATTTTTCGATATGTTTATGTGGGCCAGGACATCTCACGTTGGTCACAGTTCTCAGTGATCACAATCCTCTAGTATATCTCCAAGCCATGAGAACCACAAAACAAGGGTATGCGCTGGACGCTAAGGCTGCAGCCCTACAATATTTCTATTAAAAATATTGCCGGCAAAGAATTATGTTGGCAGACTCTTTATCTAGAGTCTAAATAATATTATTATTTAGGTTAGGATGTTATTTGTGGTAACCCCTTTCACGCTCTTTTTTTTTTATCCCTGGTGTGGGAGTTTTTTTTCTTTTAGTGAAGGGGTGCGGGCTACCGTCCGCTGTATCTTGGGACCTATGCTAGGCCTGTCTGACTGCTGTCTCACTCTAAGTTTAGGTTTGGCTTTTTGGTCACAAGAAAAGCTGAGCTCATCTAAGAGTTGGATGGTGGAGGGGAAAGGCGGGGTCCATTATTTTGTGCCATGGCGGCACGTTACCACTGGGAGGGTGGCAGCCTAATCCTGAGATTTTCTCGGGGGTGGGTGTGGCATGCAAGAGTACGTAACCTTTATTCGGCGCATGTACACACCCTCATTTACAGGCTATCTCCCCCAACAGAGAACCAGGTTGCTAAGAGTTGAGATGGGGCCCCGTCGTAACATTAGTGACCGGTTCTAGCCAATAGGATGGTTTTGGCAATCGCAGAGTTATGTTGGGTACGCTTCCTGTCTGCCTTGTATTCCCATTCTAGAAGTGGTTGAAGCACGGTCTGCTATCTTGTGGCTTCTATTTCTGCTTTGCTTACCGTGGAGTGCACTATACTTATCACTGTACATAGTGTACATATTGCTGTTATAAATTGGTGAAGGATAATATAAGTCTAAACTTTTTCTACTGTGTTTATTTGCTCCCATTACACCCGGGGTAACAGGCCATTTGGAATCCTGGGTTGTAATAGCAGCTTTAAAAATGTGGGAGAAATGGACAGAGAGGAATAAAATGACTACATAGAAAGCAAACTGAATACCGAGTGGTCCCTAATCTGTGAGAGCAGTAATGATCAACCTTCCACTAAACGGCAACAGATTAAAACAAGAACATAATGGAAGCAAAAGAGCAATGGTGGATACACTAGATGAGGTGGACAGAAGGGCCTACATGAGCAGGGCAAAGATACTGGAGATTAACTGGAAGAACCTGGAGCAACAATGGGGACGAGAAACATGAAGAGCTAAGATGTAGAAGGCGGTAATGGCGATCTTCATGCACCAACATGTTAGGGATTCACAAAGAGAGAGAGAATGGACCAGCAAGGCTGACCTTGCATTCACCCTGAGTGGTTATAACATAAGTGATATTACACATGAAAGGCCCCTCTCAGTGCTAGCAACTACACACACACACACACACACACACACACACACACACACACACACACACACACACACACACACACACACACACACACAGGTCACAGGTCTCGTCAGTGCGTGCGCGAGTCACGCCTTCCGTGCTCCGCGAATGTAAGTGTTTTCGAGGGCTACCCAAGTGATCTGAAGGGTAATGAACAATTTCTTGAAGCGATTTATAATCTGCCTGAGGCACATAAGTGTAGGAAGAGCCGCAATTTTGTAAGTGATCTCGAAAGTAAAACGTGGTGGCGCAGTCACAGCGGGCAGGCTAGTGTGGATGGTAAGGCGACGTTGCCACGTATCACCAAGAAAGATAATGTGAAACAATCGTGTGACCAGTGAGAGAAATATAGTGAATAGGGTACATTATATAACGAGAAGAAATAGAGGGGTCTATGCCAGGACGTCACATTGAGCTGGACAATCTACAGGCTGCTACAGCTGCATTGCAAGTACTGTATTCACCAATGAGTGGCTGTATGATTGTGGGGTTTCAAGTTCTAATTAACTGCCAAGCTGATTGTGAATGGCCCAACTCTCATAACATGATAAAGAAAAGGCGCTCAGGTATTCAATAAGGAATAGCAATTGGTAGTCCATTGAACAAGGTGAGTAAGTTACTATAAGCTAGGTGGCAGGGCAAGCATAAAGGGCAACATTGTAAGTAGGTGCAGGTCAAGTCCCAGAAGGGTGGGGGTCAGGTCACAAGAGGTTGTGGTTACAAGCGACCACTGAGACTCCACATCCAACGCACAAGTCACCTACTTTTCAGACATATAATAAACCCACACATAATTCCACACATAATTACACACACACACATACACACACGCACACCACACACATATACACACACACACACACACACATATACAGACTCACACATACTCCCCCCTCCCCACCAAACCTCTCACTCCTTCCCCTGATCTCACCCCTCCCTCTTTCGCCATCCCCCTCCCCACCACACCCTCCTCCCCCCTCTCCTCTCTCCCATTCACCCACTTGCCCTCTCCTCCTTCCCACTCCCCATATCTCCCCATATCTCCCCCTAAATTCCCCTCCCCACCCCTCTCCCACATAGCCACAGTTCCCCCTCTACCTTCCCCCTCCCCCTCCCCATACTCTGACAAACACACTACTAACCTAACACACAGAATTACAATTATTTTGAGGCAATCAAAATAAAACAAAAATGGGTTGCCAGAGAGCAGGAAGGAAAACCAAGGGACATGAGGAGGAATCTGCTAAGGAAGATTGGGCAGCAGCGCTCATAAAAAGGGAACATGAATGGGAAAAGAAACTAGAAGAACTTAGCATGAGAATGGAAGAGAGGATAGATATGGAAAGCAGGAAGTGGGAAGTGCAAGTCAAAGCAACAGAGGCTAGGATACAGTTTAGAAGAGGAACTGAAAAATCTGAAACAGCCTCAAGAACTAAAGAACATTTTGGGATTGACATCAGAGACTGCTACCTCAGTCACAAATAAGGGGACTGTAGGGAAAGAAGGAGCAAAGCTGCATGTAGAAGCTCTATCAGAGGAGACTAGTAAATGAAAGAGCTAAGCTATATGTGGAGGCCCTAACAAACCACAGCAGAGCCCAGGGAAAGCCGAGAAGGGAAAATGACAGGCCACTGAGCCCAAGTACAATAGCTAGTGAAACTGAAGAAAGGAAAGCTGCAATGGAGGAAATTAAATTGAATGAGTGGATACACAAGGATATGCAATGGGAGAATGAAAGGGAGAGGTCACTCTTTGTGTATGGGCTCCAGGAAGCTGAAGGGGAAACATAAGAAGCAAGAAAACAAGGAGGAAAAAAGCAATTTAAAGCATCATAAAAGCAATAGGAGAAGACGACATGACCCAGCTGGAAAATTTTCGGAGAATACGGGGGAGGGGGGGGGGGTTTGCAAAAAAAAAGAACCCGGCCAATGAAAGTGACCTTCAAGGCAGAATCGACTCAGAACAGGATCCTGCAGGAGAAAGCACGACATGCCGGCACACAGGAAGGTGTATCTCGACTGCGACAGAACACAAGAAGAAAGGCAGAAGCTGAGAGACATGGTACAAAGGCGAAAGGAGGAAAGAGAGGGGATGGAGGAGACAGACAGGAGATCCCAGACCCAGGAAGAAGATCAAATACAGCCCCCCCAGAACTTCCTATAGAAGCCCCCCAACCAGGTCAACCCCAGTGCAGCCAAACACTCTAAACCAAAACACCCATGCCATATCCAATGCCCCCACCCACTGCATTACAAACTCCACCACCACAGCAACCACCCATAGTTCCTTATCAGGTCTCCCACTTCCCCAACCCCAATATACCTCCCAGACCACAGTCTTAGAAAAGAAGTTGAAGGTGTGGTATACAAATGCAGATGGAATAACAAATAAGTATGAGGAGTGGCATGAAAGAATCAAGGAGACATCCCCAGACATAATAGCACTCACAGAAACAAAACTCACCAGAATAATAACAGATTCAATCCTTGCATCTGGATATCAAATCTTCAGGAAAGACAGAGGGAGGAGAGGGGGTGGAGGAGTTGCACTGCTCATTAAAAACCAGTTGGGTTTTGAGAAAATGGAAGGAATGGATGGCACGGGCTTAAGGGACTACTTAGTAGAAACAATCCAGTCTGAGGGACATAAGGTGATAATTGCAGTAATGTACAAACCACAGAACTGCAGGAGGCCAAGAGAAGAATACGATGAGAACAACAGAGCAATGGTCGACACACTAGCCGAGGTGGCCAGGAGAGCACACATGGGGGGAGCAAAGTTACTAGTTATGGGTGATTTCAATCACAAGGACATTGACTGGGAAAACAGGGAGCCCCATGGGGGTCCCGAAACATGGAGAGCCAAAATGATGGATGTGGTACTGGAAAACCTCATGCATCAACATGTTAGAGACACTACCAGAGAGAGAGGAGAGGATGAACCAGCAAGACTGGACCTTGTGTTCACCTTGAGTAGTTCGGACATCGAGCTAGTGATCATGTGGTTCTGTGCTTCGATTACATAGTTGAGCTCCAAATGGAAAGACTAGCAGGAATAGGGTGGGAAAAACCAAACTACAAAAGGGGGAACTACTCAGGCATGAGGAACTTCCTGCAAGACATTCAGTGGGAGAGGGACCTGACAGGAAAACCAGTACAAGAAATGATGGACTATGTGGCAACAAAATGCAAGGAAGCAGAGGAGAGGTTTGTTCACAAGGGAAACAGAAATAATTGGAAGAACAGAACTAGTCCTTGCTACACCCAAATGTGTAGGGAGGCAAAAACTAGGTGTACTAGAGAATGTAAAAGGTACAGAAGACAGAGAACTCAGGAAAATAAAGAGATTAGCCCAAGAGCCAGAAACGAATATGCACTGATAAGAAGGGAGGCTCAGCGACAATATGAAAATGACATAGCATCGAAAGTCAAGTCTGACCCAAAGCTGTTGTATAGCCACATCAGGAGGAAAACAACAGTCAAGGACCAGGTAATCAGACTGAGGAAGGGTGATGGAGACTTCACAAGAAACGACCGAGAGGTATGTCAGGAGCTCAACACGAGATTTAAAGAAGTATTTACAGTGGAATCAAGTAGGACTCCAAGGAAATCAGAACAAGGGGGTACACCAGCAAGTGTTGGATGAGGTACATATAACCAAGGAGGAGGTGAAGAAGCTGCTATGTGAACTTGACACCTCAAAGGCGGTGAGACCAGACAACATCTCTCCATGGGTCCTTAAAGAGGGAGCAGAGATATTGTGTGTGCCATTAACAAAGATCTTCAACACATCAATTGAAACTGGGCAACTCCCTGAGGTATGGAAGATGGCAAATGTAGTCCCAATTTTTAAAAAGGGAGACAGACATGAGGCACTAATCTACAGACCTGTATCACTAACGTGTATAGTATGCAAGGTCATGGAGATCATCAGGAGGAGGGTGGTGGAGCACCTGGAAAGAAACAAGTGTTTAATTGACAACCAGCACGGTTTCATGGAAAAAAATCCTGTGTCACAAACCTACTGGAGTTTTATAACAAGGTGACAGAAGTAAGACAAGATAGAGAGGGGTGGATCGACTGCATTTTTTTGGACTGCAAGAAGGCCTTCGATACAGTTCCTCACAAGAGGTTACTGCAAAAGCTAGAGGATCAGGCACACATAACAGGAAAGGCACTGCAATTGATCAGAGAATACCTGACAGGGAGGCAACAACGAGTCATGGTACGTGACGAGGTGTCAGAGTGGGCGCCTGTGACAAGCGGGGTTCCACAGGGGTCAGTCCTAGGACCTGTGCTGTTCTTGTATATGTGAACGACATAACGGAAGGGATAGACTCAGAAGTGTCCTTGTTTGCAGATGATGTGAAGTTAATGAGAAGAATCAAATCGGATGAGGATCAGGCAGGACTACAAAGAGACCTGGACAGGCTACAAGCCTGGTCCAGCAACTGGCTCCTTGAATTTAACCCTGCCAAATGTAAAGTCATGAAGATTGGAGAAAGGCAAAGAAGACCGCAGACGCAATATAGTTTAGATGGCCAAAGACTGCAAACCTCACTCAAGGAAAAAGATATGGGGGTGAGTATAACACCGAGCATATCTCGTGAGGCGCACATCAATCACATAACTGCTGCAGCATACGGGCGTCTGGCAAACCTACGGATAGCGTTCCGATACCTCAGTAAGGATTCGTTCAAGACTCTGTATACCATTTACGTCAGGCCCATACTGGAGTATGCAGCACCAGTTTGGAATCCACACCTAGTCAAGCACGTCAAGAAATTAGAGAAAGTGCAAAGGTTTGCAACAAGACTAGTCCCAGAGCTACGGGGATTGTCCTACGAAGAAAGGTTGAGGGAAATCTGCCTGACGACACTGGAGGACAGGAGGGTCAAGGGAGACATGATAACGACATATAAAATACTGCGCTGAATAGACAAGGTGGACAAAGACGGGATGTTCCAGAGAAGGGACACAGACACAAGAGGTCACAATTGGAAGTTGAAGACTCAGATGAATCAAAGAGATGTTAGGAAGTGTTTCTTCAGTCATAGAGTAGTCAAGCCGTGGAATAGCCTAGAAAGTGACGTAGTGGAGGCGGGAACCATACATAGTTTCAAGGCGAGGTATGATAAAGCTCATGGGGCAGGGAGAGAGAGGACTTAGTAGCAATGAGCGAAGAGGTGGGGCCAGGAGCTATGAATCGACCCCTGCAACCACAAATAGGTGAGTACAAATAGGCGAGTACACACACACTTAACAGGCTGGAGAATATTTTTGCATAATTTCATCCTACAAAACTGATTGATCTACTAAGACTAACTAGGACAGACTACCGATTTGCTAGCCGCGGGCAGATGATGTTACTGTACCTGGCTAGCAACTAAAGATAGTTAAAGAGGGAGGGAACTGCGGAGTTCCAGTAAGGATGCTTCTTGATGGAAGAGGAAATAATGACTGTCAAAATGGTGTATAATACCGACAGGTTGGTAGGTAAGACACATAGGCAACAGTTAGGTATAACAAATGATAACAAATTCCTACTACAGGCAGCACACTCCACCAATATTCAAAATTCTAAACCTACTCACCATACAAAACACCCATACTTATTACTGCACCTACTACATTCATAGAACACTTAACTGTGATATAAACCCTCCCCTCAAACGTCTCCTTACCAACCTCAACAGAACACATGACCATTACACAAGGCACAGATCACTCTTTGATGTTCCTCGTGTCCATCTCACGCTATGAAAAAACTCATTGCACATAAAAGGCCCTAAAATCTGGAATTGACTACCAATGAATATAAAATAAACATTATCTGTTTATAAATTCAAGTCTCTTCTCAAAAATCACTTACTCACCCGCAACCAAATAAATACTGAATAATTGTATCTTATAAATTGTATATCTTAAATGTTTCTCATAATTGTATCACAGAAATATTTAACATGAGACCCAATCAAACTTTGTTATTTTTTAATTACATTACCTAACAGAATACTCCATTCTACTGACTGTACAACAGTGCATGCAACCATATGACCTGTCTTTGTAATACTCACTAGAGCATAATTGTTATCTGTTTACAATAATGTTTAGGAATGCTTAGTTAATCTTAAGTTAATTTTAAGCCTGCCCATAGTGTTCTGCATACAAGGGGCTTTGGCTTGCTGCACTTAATTGTATTCTTTTGTACTTTTCTGTATCATGTTCAAATAAATAAATGAATAAATAAATAAATAAATAAATTCCGGAGAGTTTCAGTCGAGTACAGAAAGTAGGCAGGAGCAGTAGAGATGTGAAGGTGATGTAATCAGTCCATCACCTTTGAAGACGCAGATTTGTCAGTCCTTCAGCCTGGAGAAGAGTTGATGTAACACCATCAACCATCAACCTGGAGTACCTCACTCTGGGAAGGGTGATGTAACACCATAACCCGGTGTACCTCACCATGCTAAGGTTGATGTAACACCATCAACCTGGTGTACCTCACCCCTGGAAGGTTGATGTAACACCATCAACCTGGTGTACCTCACCCCGGGAAGGTTGATGTAACACCATCAACCCGGTGTACCTCACACCGGGAAGGTTGATGTAACACCATCAACCTGGTGTACCTCACCCCTGGAAGGTTGATGTAACACCATCAACCTGGTGTACCTCACCCCGGGAAGGTTGATGTAACACCATCAACCCGGTGTACCTCACACCGGGAAGGTTGATGTAACACCATCAACCTGGTGTACCTCACCCCTGGAAGGTTGATGTAACACCATCAACCTGGTGTACCTCACCCCGGGAAGGTTGATGTAACACCATCAACCCGGTGTACCTCACACCGGGAAGGTTGATGTAACACCGTCAACCTGGTGTACCTCATCCCGGGAAGGTTGATGTAACACCATCAACCTGGTGTACCTCACCCTGGGAAGGTTGATGTGTGGAATAAACAGAGAGAAGGACAATGTCTACATCACAGAGATACTCAAATTAGGGAATCCAAGGTGGTGATAACAATAATCTACAGGAAAATGATAATAATCAGGGTGATGGTGGTCAAGATAACAGAGGTGGCTAGAAGCCACACAGTCAGTGCAAAACTACTAACAATAGGAACTCTCGTCCATAAGACACTAAGCTGGTGATGTCTGGAGATACACAGAGGACCAGAAGCATGGAGAGCTAAGTCGATAGCGATGACGATGGAAAACATCTTAAGTCAGCGTGCCAGGAACATAACCATAGAACACAGAAGACGAACCTGTGAGGCAAGATCATGCACTCACTACAAATGATTCTGAAGTGGGGACAATAAATACAGGAGTCCCCTCGTTGCTAATCAAGAGAAACACAGGAGATAACGGAAAACTAGACTTTGAAAGAGAAGACTAAGCAGAAATGAGTCATTTTCTAAGTAGAATGCGGAAGGAAAAGGAGCTAAATTAAAAGACAGTAAATGATGTGATAGAGTAAGTAGCTGCAATGTGCCAGTAAGCAGACAAGAAATGAAAACCCACGAGCAAACGTAGTAGAGGCAAGAACCACCCCATGGCTTACCCAGATGTGCAGGGAGGCTATAACATAACATATGCCGTCATATAGTGTTTTAAAACTCCTTTCAAATTAGAAACCTAATATTTGCATTAAGTTTTCGCCAAACGTTTGTTTTAATAACTTGTAATTTGATAGAAGCCAAAAAAAGAGGCTGATCAATGTTAATAATAAAACTGAAATTTTTCCTAACAAAAAATTTTATATCAAAAGAAAAGCATCTAACTTTATTCATGAGCTGTTAAATTCAGTCCCATTCTTTTTTTATAGTGTAAATAAACATTAAGACTTTCCTCTAAAGACTTTTAGCCTTTAGATTTCTCGTCTAAAGCTATTTGATCACTTTTAGGCTACACACCATCGTTGCAGCTTCAATGTAATATTCTAGCTTAAATAGATAAGTAAAATTAATTAAAAATAATAAAATACAATAACCACCCTAACAATTATCTATACATAAACTATAATCATATTCTTCTGATTATTTTGTAAACAACTCGAACCTCCTATTAAATCTACGAGAAACATTGTCTCCGTCACCATGTTCCCATCATAGTTTATCACGAACCCCTTAAAATATTCTGACAACATTAAACTGTCAACTAGACAACATGAAGGTAGACAGTAAAGGTAGACAGGAAAGGTAGACATTAAAGGTATCAGTCACGTAGAACCCATGAAGATAACAAAAAATACGTATCTATGACCTTTACACTATGTTTTACTCTGACTATATTCGTTATATAACAATCAAAAGCCCCCAGTACCACTTACCAACAAAGATAAAACTTTAAATGATAACCTTAATCAAATTATATCAGGTTGTGGAGATACTACTGAAATCAATACAAATACTGTAGTGTTAGAGTGTTCAGCAGAAGTTTGTGGTTACAGGAAAGTGGGTGTGGGAGGGAAGAAGAGCGATTGGTGGAATGATGATGTAAAGAATGATGTGAGAAAAAGTTACCATATGAGAGGTTTTTACATAGAAGTGATGCAAGAAGGGGAAAGTATATGGAGAGAAAAAGAGAGGTTAAGAGAGTGGTGAAGCAATGTAAAAAGAGAGCAAATGAAAGAGTGGGTGAGATGTTATCAACAAATTTTGTTGAAAAGAAAAAGTTTTGGAGTGAGATTAATAAGTTGAGGAAGCCTAGGGAACAAATGGATTTGACAGTTAAAATAGAAGAGGAGAGTTATTAAATGGAGAGTTAGAGGTACCAGGAAGATGGAGGAAATATTTTGAGGAATTGTTAAATTTGAAGAAGACAGAGAAGCTGTGATTTCGTGTATAGGGCAAGGAGGAATAGCATCTTGTAGGAGTGAGGAAGAGCCAGCTGCGAGTGTTAGGAAAGCTCGTAAGGCAGTGGAGAGAATGAAAGGGGGTAAGGCAGCCGGGATTGATGAGATAGAGATAGAAATGTTAAAAGCAGGAGGGGATATAGTTTTGGAGTGGTTGGTGCAATTATTTAATGAATGTATGGAAGAGGGTAATGTACCTAGGGATTGGTAGAGAGCATGCATAGTTCCTTTGTATAAAGGCAAAGATATTAAAGAGAGTGCAAAAATTATAGGGGAATAAGTCTGTTGAGCATACCTGGTAGAGTATATGGTAGAGTTATTATTGAAAAAATTAAGAGTAAGACGGAGAGTAGGATAGCAGATGAGCAAGGAGGCTTTAGGAAAGGTAGGGGGTGTGTGGACCAAGTGTTTACAGTGAAACATATAGGTGAACAGTATTTAGATAAGGGTAAAGGGGTTTTTGTGGCATTTATGACTTTGTAAATGGTCCAAGTCGGACCGAAACGTCGTCGTAAGCTTCTCTCTTTTATGTGCGGGTTATTTGTGTATGGCATATGACAGGGTGGATTGAGGGGCATTGTGGCAGATGTTGCAGGTGTATCAGTCAAATACAGAGAAGAATCAGAGAATCAGAGAATAATTCAAGTTTATTCTCTGTAAGGGTTACAATGTGGGTTTTACAGGTTTTGGGTATTGTGTGGTTTACATGTTATAAAATACTAATTACAGAGGGGGCCACTAGGACACCTAGCATGGCTAGGCATTTCGGGCAGACTTAGATTAATTCTTAACATTAAATCCTTACAGATTATGGTATTAAGGCTAAGTGACTACATCATAATTTGTGAGTTTAGCAATGTGAATGCTTTTGTTTTGGCACAATACAAAGTGTCTATATTGGAGTATCATAGGCAAACTTATGACTAGTTAGGATTTATTATTTTAAGATTAAGATTAGTATTCTGGGTTTATAGTCAGTGAGTGAGTGAGTGTAATTGTGAACCACCAGGTGGTTATCATGTAGTTAGTTGTCGGGGTGTATCAGGGAGATAAGATGTTTTCTAACTGTAGTTTTGAAAGTGATGAATGTATCTGCAGTTCTAGAGTTTTCAGGTAGGGTGTTCCAGATTTTAGGTCCTTTGAAATACATTGAATTTTTGTAAAGGTTTAGTCGAACACGGGGAATGTCATAGAGATGTTTGTGTCTGTGGATTTTGTCATAACTATCAAGAAAGCGTTTTAGGCCAAGGTTAGTACTGGAATTTAAGGTCATGTAGATATAGATTGCACAGTAGTAAGTGTGAATGTTCTGAACAGGGAGTAAGTTTAGATCTATGAAGAGTGGGGGGGGGGGGGTGTTGCCAGGGATGGGATTTAGTGATTATTCTTACTGCAGCTTTTTGTTGGGTTATTATTTTCTTTAGGTGTTTTGCTGCAGTTGAACCCCAAGCACAGATAGCATAGGTGAGGTTTGGATATATAAGTGAATGGTATAGTGTGAGAAGGGCAGTTTGCGGCACATAGTATCGTATCTTGGAGAGGATCCCCAATGGTGAAGATCAGACGGAGGTTGAGGTAATCAGTCCCTCAGTCTGGAGTAGATGTAATTATTCCATTAATCTTGAAAAAGTAGAGCACATGCTGAAAGAAGGAGATTATATAATGTTACTTCAACAATGATATAAAAGCCTTGCACGTGAGTTTAATATATAAACTTGTCGGTTCTCTGAGCCATTCATCTACATTCCAGCACCAGGTAATGAAACGAAACCAAGATTCATCACGACCAACTCTCCCACGCAACTTTCTCACGCAACTCTCCCACGCAGCTCTCCCACGCAGCTCTCCCACGCAACTCTCCCACGCAACTCTCCCACACAACTCTCCCCCGCAACTCTCCCACACAACTCTCCCACACAACTCTCCCACACAACTCTCCCGTGCAACTCTCCCACACAACTCTCCCACGCAACTCTCCCGTGCAACCTCTCCCACACAACTCTCCCACGCAACTCTCCCACTCAACTCTCCCACGCAACTTTCCCACGCAACTCTCCCACGTAACTCTCCAGTGCAACTCCCCCATGCAACTCTCCCGTGCAACTCTAACACGCAACTCTCCCATGCAACTCTCTCACGCAACTCTCCCGTTCAACTCTCCCACGCAACTCTCCCGTGCAACTCTCCCACGCAACTCTCCCGTGCAACTCTCCCGGTCAACTCTCCCCGTGCAACTCTCCCGTGCAACTCTCGCACACAACTCTCCCACACAACTCTCCCGCGCAACTCTCCCACACAACTCTCCCACGCAACTCTCCCGTGCAACTCTCCCACACAACTCTCCCACACAACTCTCCCACACAACTCTCCCGTGCAACTCTCCCACACAACTCTCCCGCGCAACTCTCCCACGCAACTTTCCCGTGCAACTCTCCCACGCAACTCTCTCAAGCCGTGAAGATAAAGCCACCCCTACATGTTGCAAGTTCCGTTGTCACTCGTTGCCTCTTTGTAGATGTTATCACAGTCATATCTAGTTAAAAACATTACATATTATTATATGGCAACGGGACTGAACGAGGGTAAACCATACCACGGGTGGGGATTGAACTCGTGGCGAGTGAGTCGTAGGACTCCAGGCCGACACATAAGCCACTGAGCCAGCTGGCTACAATAAGATTCATCCAACTAGGTATACTTATATACCACAGAGAGGTCAGCACAGGGCCCACTTTGACCACAGATGGAAGTTATTACAGATAAATCTCCCGCCAGCGTGGGCGTGTCGAACTCTAGCTCTAATCCCCTCAAAGCCGTCATCATGACTCACGTGTCATTACATTTCGTGAGTCTTGGATGAGAGTATTTGTGAAATGTGTCTGATGATTTAACGTTTTACAATTTGTTTCGGAAGTAAATATGAGACCAACGATTAAATAGTGAATATTGCCATGAAAAGTTGAACGAAACTTTTTTCAACATATTTCAAAACTCGTATAGTCCATAACTTTATGTTGGTTGTGTTGTGCAAAGTGTAGAGGAACTTTACAGTGTCTGTCAGCCATTATTTTGTAGGGCATCCCAGCATCGTGATGATGATTTAAACAGTCCATGGAGTCACATTCAAATTTAGTTCATTCATTATTGTTATTTGATTAGTGAATTGATTCGCTTCTGCAGCTTCCTTTATAGATTCGTCTTCTGATGATGACTTTTATTTTGGGTGAGTTACTCATCCAGATCGATCGTGAAGGTTACATTACTTGTCCCATCTGGTTAACTGTGTAATACACCTTGTCCGGTGTTACGCCTGCTTGGTGTGAGGTGTCTGTACCTGGAGGTTACCTGGAGGTTATTCCGGAGATCAACGCCCCCGCGGCCCGGTCCATGACCAGGCCTCCCGGTGAATAAGGGCCTGATTAACCAGGCTGTTACTGCTGGCCGCACGCAGTCCAACGTACGAGCCACAGCCCGGCTGATCCGGCACTGACTTTAGGTATCTGCTCAGCTCTCTCTTGAAGGCAGCCAGGGGTTTATTGGCAATTCCCCTAATGCTTGATTGTAGGCTGTTGAACAGACTTGGGCCCCGGACACTTATGGTGTTTTCCCTTAGTGTACTAATGGCGCCCCTACTTTTAATTGGTGGCATTTTGCATCGCATGCCCAGTCTTTTACTTTCGTAGGGAGTGATTTCTGTGTGCAGATTTGGGACCATTCCTTCCAGGATTTTCCAAGTGTAGATTATGATATATCTCTCCCTCCTGCGTTCCAACGAGTACAAGTCAAGTGCTTCCAAGCGTTCCCAGTAGTTAAGGTGCTTGACAGAACTTATACGTGCAGTAAAGGATCTCTGTACACTCTCTAAATCTGCGATTTCACCTGCTTTGAATGGAGATGTTAATGTACAGCAGTATTCCAGCCTAGAGAGAACAAGTGATTTGAAAAGGATCATCATTGGCTTGGCATTTCTCGTTTAGAAAGTTCTCATTATCCATCCTATCATTTTCTTTGCACTTGCGATCGTGGCACTGTTGAGATCCTTGAAAGTGAGATCCTCAGACATTACTACTCCCAGGTCCCTTACATTATTTTTCCGCTCTATTGTATGGCCAGAGTCTGTAGCATACTCTGTTCTAGTTATTATCTCCTCCAATTTTCCATAACGGAGTAGTTGGAATTTGTCCTCATTGAACATCATATTGTTTACCGTTGCCCACTGGAAAACTTTGTTTATATCTTCTTGGAGGTTAACCGCGTCCTCAGCAGATGACAGCCTCATGCAGATCCTAGTATCATCCGCAGAGAATGATACGGTGCTGTGATGTATAACTCTGTCTGTGTCTGATATGAGGATGGGGAATAAGATGGGGGCGAGTACTGTGCCTTGTGGAACAGAGCTCTTCACTATGGCAGCCTCCGATTTAAATCTGTTGACCACTACTCTTTGTGTTCGATATGTTAGGAAGTTGAAGATCCATCTCCCCACTTTCCCAGTTATTAATTTAGCACATATTTTATGGACTATTACGCCATGATCGCATTTGTCAAATGCTTTTGCAAAGTCTGTGTATATTACATCTGCATTCTGATTTTCTTCCAGTGCATCCAAGGCCATGTCATAGTGATCCAGTAGTTGTGAGAGGCAGGAGCGACCTGCCCTGAACCCATGTTGCCCTGGATTGTGCAGATTTTGAGAATCCAGGTGATTTGCAATCCTGCTTCTTAGCACTCTTTCAAAGATTTTTATGATGTGGGACGTCAGAGCTATTGGTCTATAGCTCTTAGCTAATGCTTTACTGCCACCTTTATGGAGTGAGGCTGCAGGAGACAGGTCGCTCTTCTTCATCCAGAGGATAAGCTCATGCTGGGCAATTTAGGTTTATCTACGAACCATAATATAGACGTGGAAGGTATTGTCTGCCACACTGTTGTAACAGTCAGGTTATAACTTTTTCACTGTTTAACTTTATCATTCCATGGCAGCTAAGACCATGTTATTCCTTATTGCTGAATGTCACAGAATATACAAACATGTCGGAGATATAATGACGTTTTAGTACTGAATATTTTTAAAACAATCTTAATTAGATTCGCTAATTAATAGTTGTTCAAAAAGTTGGATTGCTTATTTTAGTAAACCTGATGATCCTCGAAATGTTTAATCAAAACCAGGAAAATAAACTCATGCTTCAATACTTCCAGCATTATTTAAACCAGCTAAACGTGTATATATATATATATATATATATATATATATATATATATATATATATATATATATATATATATATATATATATATATATATATATATATATATATAATATATTTGTAGATGAATGGTTCAGAGAACCGACATGTTGATAAATTAGACATATGTGCAACTCTTGGGTATCTTTATTGAGGAAACGTTTCGCCACACAGTGGCTTCATCAGTCCATACGTAGGAGAAACTTGAAGAACAGGAGGAGAATGAGGTAATCAGTCCCTCAACCTTGAGTCGATGTGTTCAGTCCATCAATCTTGAATATTCTATTCAAGATGTAGCTCTGAGTTGATACCTATGTTGTTCTACTCCCCACTGTATTTTTGCCAATGTAATTTTCCTTTAAACAGTGTATACACAGAATATAAAATATAGGGGGTGGTGGGAGAAAACAATATTGAAACAGCTTCAGGGAGAACCTTGTGGGATCCAGAGACACAATTTTGTGTCTTTTTTGTTTTTGGTCCAATTTCAAGTGTAATTGTCTTACTCCAGCAGATCAAATCGAGTGCCATATTTTTGTTTGAAGCAAACAATTATTTTCCATTTTTTATCACCCCAAGCCTCATTGGAGAGGGAGAAAATTCTTCAAATGTATTTAGAGTGCATAAATTATGTGTTTGAGATTCCTTGCAGGTTATGTTATTGTTATACCCTTTTCTTGTTTTGTGTTTTATTTATACCCTTTATATTATTTTTACATATTTTGCTACTAGGAACAAATTCACTCTAGTGCAATTGTTATTTTTTTCTATAAAATTAAATATTCTTTTGCATGTCCAAGTAAGTGTTGCTTAAGAGCTGCAATTAAGTGTTCTATCAGTTCATTCCTTATAATAGTTTCTTGTTTGATTTGCTCTTGTGTAAACAGAATTTTCTTCTGTGTTGCAAATTTTTTATTATTGCATGTAATGAGATACTCAATTTCAATTATTCTGCTTGTGTCATAGTAAAGTGCTGCCATTAAATTTTTCATTGAGAAATTTTTTTATGTAGTTGTTTGTGCTGTGGCAGTACTTTTTGATTGTATTTTGTTATTTTACAATATTGTGCGCAGCATAGTTATTAGTTTCAGTTGCAAAATGTCAGCATTTTCAGGTTTTTATATTTGCTTGTTTTGTGCATAATATATATTATTATTTTGTGTGTCATTATATATTTTATTTCTTTTAGTGAATGATGGCCTTTCCTCAGTTTGGTTTAATATTATTTCAGAAGATTTGTACTTGATTCCATTTTATCGCGAGGTTTTTGTTTTGATTATCATTTATTGTTGAATTTCCCTGTAATTGAATTAGAGAGAGTAAAGCAACTCACTGTTGCCATTAATTCAATTTAATAGTAGCATTTGAGTAAATTTGATTGGAGTAAAGTACAATTTTCTTTGATTTTCAAAGTGTTCTTATTACATATTGAGTAACTTTTAGATTTTTTCTCTCGTGTGAAGTTTTTCCTTCTGTATAGTGTTGACTTGTTTTCTTTTTTACCTTTACCTTATGTCAGAGATTAAGTCAAGCATTATTTTCTTCTCCATTTAACGCCTACATGTGTTTTCTCTCTATTTTTCTTGCTTTATGTCTGTGAGTAATGTTCTCCTGAAAGAAGTCACAGTCACATTTTGAAAGAGCTTACGTTAGGTGTTAATTTTGCAGTTCCCATTCACAGTCAAATAAAATCATCCACATAACCAATTTTTTTTTTACTGACTGCAAAGACAATACCTAGCCGCATGACAAAGTGATTTTGATCTCACAGTTTGTATTTGAGATTTGTTAAAGTGCAGCTAAACGTGAAGGTACGAGATATGTAAAATTTCATAGATCCGTAGGTGTTCCATCAACACTTTTCAGACATGGCAGGATAGTGTTCCATTGCCTCAAGTGTCCGAGGCACTCACAGACTGCCTTGAGTGCTCAGCCTGGTCCCGTGCATCTATCTGTCTATTTCAGTAGTAGTTTTCTCCACAGGGGATCATTGTCATGAAATCATTCTAACTTGAAACTTAGTAATGACCATGCTTTCGTTTTGAGACTTGAGACATGCTCCTGCATAGAAAGACTCTCTGTCATGGTAGTGCTCTCATTAGAATTCTTTCTTTTGATCCATGTTCCAGATGTGTGATCCCTTCCTAGTTGACAGTAATCCCTTGGAAATGTATCAAAGTTTTTTTCTCGTAGTTAATCTTCAACTGTTGATAACGTTCGTAAGTTGTTGTCTCTTATATATGTTTGGATACCTCTTGTCATATTGTGTGTGACTCAGATTGAATACACACACTCCCCCATACCAAGACCAGCCAATCTTATAGTCAAGGAGTATAAGAAGAATAGGCGAGGAAAAAGTTCTAACATGTTGAAGTCGCGTAGGCACCAAATCTTCTCTGACTGTCAACGACTTAACCAGTCAGAGAACATAATTGGAAGAACCATTTGATATACACAATATGGAACTTTAAAAGCCTGGATTGGCCAATGTTCCACCTCAAGATGTGCGACTGTTGGTTTCCTTAAAAGTTTCTAGGTATATCAATAGGTTTGTGGTCCGTCTCTAAAAATGAATTCTTTTGCCCTAATCAAATAAAATTTAAGTTTTGGGAGTATACCCCCACACAAGGGCTAAACATTCCCTTTTCTATTGTGGGAGTTAACTTGTTTCTCAGGTGCGGAAGGATTTCCGGCTTAGGAGAGTCATACAGGAAAGGGAGTACATCATGGTATTGTAGAGTACACACCGTGCACCTAAGCCAGTATTGGAGCATCAGTCTCAAACAAAATGTTATATATTTACGTATCTGAATCTAAGTACAGGTGGTCTACCGAAAAGATTACTTTTAATCTCATTAAAACTTTTCCCGAGCTACGTCAGAAAGTCACGAGGTTCCTTCACAGACTTTTTAAGGAAGTATCTCATCTCATCTCATCACTATCTCCATTCACACATAAACAGTAAGGTTCGGGATAAACCGGTGCATAAGAAGGAAGGTACAGAACCAAGAAAGCTTGGGCGCATGAGCTTCTTGTTTTGGGGAATTTAAATTCTAATTAAAGCTTTGATCTTACTGGGGGAGAAGCTGAGCAGAGTGTTTATTAGAAAGTATCATTCGCATGGATATCTAATCTTGTTTATATCCTCAAGAAACATTTTCTTCGAGGCTTGCAGTGAGCCAGTGAATCGAACCAACGCAAAAACTGATGTTAATGTTTGGTGATATGTTCGCCCCACGTAATGCATTACGTAAATTTAATTCACATAAACTGAAACATTTTGGCGAATTCTACCTAGACCTTTCTCATCAGTCTCACGTTAGGTGAAGCACAGGCAGATACCAAACCGAAGCATAGTTATTCTATTACTGCATCAATCCTTGGTGTGTGGAAAAGCAGTGGTACTGCTTAGAGAAAGGATCTAACATTACTATGATGATAAGCCTGCGCAATATCAGATCTCTGTAAGTAAGAAGGAAGCGTCATAATAATTTGAGTAGTAGTTCGCTACATCTATTAAGGGCAGTAGGCCTCAGCATCCCAGCCCCCCGAGGTATAGCATTTAAGGCCTCTGATGTCAATAGCAAGTCTATATGAATCATCCTCCATCTTAACCATGACTACCGGTGAACAATATGAAGATACTGAAGTTCAATGATCTATAGTTTTTAATAATTTGTCCACCTCTCGTCAAATGCATCCCTAAGGTGAACTGGAACTGAGGGTATAATATTTCCGATAGAGATAGGATTGATCCTTCCACTAAGTACCATTCTTATGAGGACTGACCGTGGAGGTAACACCTGGAATTATATCAGTAAAGACGTCTGAAAAGTTACTGCCCAAATTGAATGTATTCATGACTCTTTATGGTCATTAGCCAAAGATTCAATTAATATTAAAGTTGGTTGCATCCGAGTGGTCAAGTAGTCACCAAGTCATGTAGATCTATCATCAAAGTTCTAAGTTAGAGGTGTCATTTACGTGCACCACTTTACATTCTTCCGTTGTCTTAAATCAATTTTTGATGAAAAACTAAGATCAACGTTGGTTCAGGGCAGTTAATCCGGAATTTTCTTCGGTAATATTTCATTAAGGTGAATGATGATAGACAAAGCTTAGGTGTCCCGCTTGACTTCTATGAGGTAGTTCAACTTTTCCCACAAAATTTTTATACTTATATGGACCTTTCCATGCTACTAATTATTATTTGACTTAATAGGCAAAGTACAAAGAACTGTCATCTCCCTACTTTAAAACATCTCGCTCTGACTTTGATCAAAATAGGTTTTTTACAGTCCTTGACAAACGTTAAAGTTCTTTTTCGAACGAAGGTCAAGGTCACCTCAATTGTTGGATCTAGAGGTCAAGGAGAAACGGTTAATAAGACTGAACCTCACATTTCACCTGCCTCATTAGTCGCTTAAGTTGGATGAAGTGGATATGAGACCAATAGCCTCTGGCCTGTCTACCATAGAGAAGTTCAACAGGTGATAAACCCCAAAGCAGTCACTGGAACTTCCCTCATGGCTAAACAAAGCACAGGGTAGTGCGTAACGATGCCACTCCTTAGTGTATACAGGTGAGTCAAAGTTTCCTTGAGAATGGACTTGAAATCGAATGCTTGGCGCTCAATCCTCCATTACAGCGGGGGGGTTGTGGGGGGGGGGGGGGGGAGGAGTGGGGGGGATGATTAGGTGGTGAAGAGAGCTTCACTCCCAGAAAGGTTGGTAGAGATGTATGCTTTAAGTCAGATGTGAATTGGTGCCCCCGGTCCAGACAAATTTCTCTAAGTGAGTGCCACTCTGGAGAAGATGGTACAAAAGGGCTTCAGCCACCTCTGTAGTAGTTGATTGTCTTAAGGGAACGGGTCTTCAGGGAATACTCGAAGCATAATCACCGTAATGTTATTATATATCATTGTCCCCCAGATGAAGTTGGAGATTAAAGGAAAAACGCCGTCAATAGCTAACTCTATCAAACGGAACCGAGTAAAGATGGGCATTTTGACCATAGGTACTCGCCTGGTACCTCGAGGATGAACAGTTGGCAAACTTTACACGATCTACAATAGTAGTGATATCGAGGACATTTTTAGGCGAAAATTAGGTTTTCCCTAATTTTATTTACAGGTTTTACGATGGCAAGAAATGTTCCGCCACTGTCATGTCATGAGCCCATTTTAAGAACATTCTCCCTGCATTGACTTGGAACAACTAAGATGGAATAGTCTTGTCTCATCGAATTTAATTTTGAAAACTGAATTGCACAAGACCACCTTTTAATATTCAAATTTAAATGAAAAGTATATTCCTTATTGGATAACTTGATTTTGTTTAGCGGCATTATGGCAATTCTGGAATGAGACAGGTTGCAATTTACGTGTGTAAACTTGACAAGGAGTCACTTCGATAAATCTAAAGGCTTAATGTCAGGGGAAACTCAAAGGAGGACAATAGTATGGAACCGGTCTTTGTCATGAGCCCTAAGTCATAGACATTTATGGTGAAACGAGGTATGAATATCTTACTTTCACTAATAAGAGTGAACCGTGATCCCTACTACCTCGCTTTACGCAGAGTAGCGATCACTCGTTTTAAATCCACATGAATCTCACGAGAACATGTGTCTTCGATTTGAACTTTGAGGGCCTTCTCTGACTCCACAGGAAGAGGATCTGAAACACTTATATCCAACTTTTGTGATGAAAATGTCAACCTCAGAAAGGATAGGAATGGCAGCCTTCTTTACATTATCCTATTAGACGAGCAAGAAGTGATGGGAGCTAAGTTACGGCTTGCAGACCAACTCTGTTGAAGCCATTTAGACCTAATTTAACAACGATGGTAGGAAAAAGTGTCCGTACGGCCCAAGTAGTCTGAAAGTATAGCAGAGGAATGAGTTTCTTTAAGGTTATGGTGAACAGCTTATCAGAAATGCCGTACAGTATTGCATCAGTGTCCGTAAGAATGGTAGATACATTAAGTCCACTTAACTGTTCCTGAACAGAAGTGTGCTTGGTCATTACAGTACTTTAAAATCTCTTCCAACTTTTGGACCTACTGTAGAAGGACAATCAGGACGAGTTCATGTCCCTTAACACCACACAATGACAAAGCAGGAATACAAAGAAACTCATTTACTTTCCACTAGAGGCTTTGAATTCTTAAGGTCTGATGAACCCTTACCCTTAGTGGTTCGATCCTCTTAGGACTTTATAGGAATTGTGAGCCTCAGCATTCTCAGGGGGCGAGCAGCCTACAGCAACTTTCCTACAGCTTTAATCTGGTTAGACGTCACTGATGAATGTTTCGTATCTGGTGGAGGAAGAGCTTGTGCAGTGACTGGTACAGCAAACCCATTAAGTCTCGAAGAGAATCTTCATACAGTATCAATTCCGCTGAAACTCCACCTCTCCGAACGTCGAACAAACGCAAAGAGAGTGGTTATCTGCAACTGTTGAAAGTTTGCGTGGCCAGGGCATTAAGGTGGCATACCTTGAAAACTTCCAGTAGGAGATATTAGTGGTTTTTGAGATAGGTCTTTAAGGATGGAGACTACTTTCATAGTGTTACATAGTATTACATATGATATACCTGCGACAAAGTTGCATAGATATTAGATAAGCTGGACCAAGAAAATAACATTCCCTAACCTGGTAGCCCAGGTTGTCAGCAGCCCATTTCACAGAGTGGTAGCAGTATTTTCAAACCTGATAAAAGTATGAAGTTATGATCTTCCCCCTCTGTGAAGGGAGGTAAATTTAGGGTGGTTGGAATATGTGGCACTGACTGCACGTGTTCCATTACCCTCCTCTAATTGTTGGTTGTGTAATAGAGTTATACTTTTTCATTCTCTAAGTTCAAGGCTGATTTTTTTCGAGCTCGTCGATCCTTTCTCACTATTAAACTTCAAGTTCATCTAGCTTTTTCCTCAACTTTCTCTATCCCTTTTCTCTATTTTACACAGTTCTCTTCATTAACCTGTTCTTCACGAACTCTAGCTCTTCCTTCACGATTCATCTATCACCACTTTTTGTGTCTTCTACGCTCTCTTTCTAAACTGTCTATTCTCGGGAATTCTTCTTTTCTCATTCTCTTTTCTTCCTTTTCTCGTCTTCTTTCGATTCTTA
Source organism: Cherax quadricarinatus (assembly GCF_026875155.1). Lineage (NCBI taxonomy): Eukaryota > Metazoa > Arthropoda > Malacostraca > Decapoda > Parastacidae > Cherax > Cherax quadricarinatus. The sequence continues at coordinate 27,235,266 of NC_069476.1, read as the reverse complement.
CTCTTCTCACCTTTATTCTCTTCTCTTTCTTATTCTCTCTCTCTCCTTTTCTCATCTTCTCTTCTTCCCTTCTAACTGTCCCTTCTCTTGGCACTCTCATGCTCTTCTCATTCAAGTCTTTTCCGGATTCTTGAAGCACTAGTGACAGATTCTAAATTTTCCCTGTTATTCCCAAACTTAACTTTCCTAGCATTCCTCCAAAACTGTATTCATTCCATTCTTACAAGATAACTTATACTATCAGGGGACATGAAATGGGTATTAAAGAGAAACCGGATGGTTCAATTCCTGCTCCGCTCAAAACTGTAAATAAACCAGAGCTCGATCCTGCTGTCAATTAAACAATATGTATATTAACGAAAACTAAGGTTCTATCCGGATCTGAGGGCGAATTTCACTGTTAATACAGATGATTGAAATGTTTTTTCAGCTTTATTGTAACCCCATCCCAATCTTCGCACCAACAAATTCAAGTGGCCTATGACAGTTCCCTTTGATACAATAAAGAGCTCAATGAAACAAGTTGTCACTGGAAAATCTCGGGTCCCTAGAGCTAATCCTCCAAAGTGTTTCAAGCTTACATATATAAATGGTGGCTGTAATTAAATATTATATCCTGCCTGACTTGAACTTAGCAATAAATTGAGACTGATAACAATCACCAAATCTTTTAAATACCTCGTACTGGTATTCCTACCATAGAGAATGATACTCTATGGATGGTGTAAACGAGCGTTGGATGCAAGCGGGTTGGAAGGTTCGAATGGTAATATTTCGAGATTGAGAGTTGAATCTAGAGTCTACTCAGTAGATTGACCTGGCAAGGTCGCACTTGTGAAGTGCTTATCCTCAGCCCTGTCACAACGTCAAGTCAGTATACGTCAGGCTGCTCCCTCTCAGGTAAAATAGTGTAAAATGGAAAAAGAATATATAACAGACAAACAAACACTAATTATATAAAAAAATAAAATGTAAAACACTTAAAATGAAATATTAATCCTATTTTTAAAGAAAATGAAAAATGAAAAATATAAAATGTATAGCTGAATTCAACGCCAATTTGAAATGTTAATATTTATTAAACTTGGGTGTCTAGGTGTTTGTTGACACTTTGTTTGAATCGTAGCCGTGTGCAGATGATTGGGAGGGGATGGGTCGCAGGTGTTGGTGACTCACCATTGCAATATCTTCACAATTAGTTGCCGTGGAGTATACATATCCCGTACGATCAAAAAGCATGTTCTTTACCGCTGCAAATGATGTGGGGTTATGTCCTGAATTTTCATACAGGTTCACAGGTACTTCAATACAAAAATTGGAAGTGTCCTCTGGACGTTAGTATCCTCCTTCTTCTGTCTCGTTGCATTGCCAGTGAGACCCTCACTGACATCCAAGCTGGAAAGAAGACATGGTTACCCACTGCGGCACACGCTAGTTGGCCTACTCTTCTATGTTGTAGTTGTACAATATTCAAAAGACGTGGTGATTTATAACAACAGTCAACCAATAGCAAGACTGAAAGGACAAAGTTATATTTATGGTCAAAAGTGAAGCTTTAACCAATAAATCCACTAGAATACAAGGCAGGCATGTACTTAAGTAGAGTTGGGAGCTGTACCTAGTGATTTACTGTTTAACCAGTGCCCCACACGTCACCTTTTGGGCGGGGGAAGAGGGAGGGGAAGTGATAGCGGGACTAGACTGACCCTACCTTAACAAGCAGCCGCAGTCAAAATATCACATTTCAGGGAGGGGAGAAAACGTCGGAAAACGGGAGCGTGACTTACCTTACCTTAACTAGTATCCGGCAGACAAACTATCAATTTCAGGAGGGGAGAAAAGGTGGAAAAACGGGATATAGACTTACCCTACATAAACTATTAGCCGCAGAGAAACTACTGTTACTATATATATTCCCTCTACACCTATCTATTAAAACTTTTCCCTCACAAGCAGGAAATCGAGTTGACTCTCATAGCGATTCAATCAATGGGCAGGAGGAGAGATACAAATATACACTAAAGCAGATGCAAGACAGGATACAGACCTGTGGAGTTTAGACATCACGATATCTTTGCTAACACTAGTGAATAACTTACAGCTTGATGTGTTGAAATGACCAAGCCCGAGGGAGTTGTAGACAGTGCAGATGCTATGGAAATATACAACTTGAGTTTGTAGACAACAGACAAGGTGACATCCTTCCTGGAGTTCATCACGAGCACCAACACCACTTGAAAAGAAGACTTAGGTACAACCAGGAATTTCATTAGAGGAAACGTTCCGCCACAAGTGACTTCTACAATCATTAGCACAGAAGAAGCTAACTAGTGGCGACACGTTTATCAAATAAATGTCCTGAACGTACGTAACAGTCCCTTGTTTCCACATCTTGTAGTATCAGCATGCCATTTCACCACAAGGAAAGACAGTATCCTTCGTGCATTTTTCACAATCTTCACCTGTTTAAAGCGTCTGATTAAATCAACCATCAATACTCACAAAACATGCATTTGCGACCATGCAGTTTTGTCGGCAGGTGTTATTGATATAAGCAGCGTGCTGACCTATATTTAACACAATAACATAATCCTAATAGCATTAAATCAAATAGGAAAATACAAAATTTCCTCTCTGGGTGTTTTGAATAACCCCGGGATTCAGGATACAATACACACTAAACAGGAAATTAATGACTTCACCCGTTGCATGGAAAACAAAAGCGAATTCCTATGTTTAAAGCGGATGTAATATCATTTGAGTTTCCTAGGATTAAGTTGCTTATTTATCTGACAATAGAGGAACATTTCCTGCACACGCAGTAAACTGACCTCGTTGAAGATGAATGAATAACTCATAAATCTAAAGAGTTGTTTACAAGTGAACGTAAACAATGAGATATAAGTAATAAAACTGTACGAGTCGTTGTGAATTATAGTAGGCTAATAATATTATATAAACATACCTTTATATTGGGGTGTTGATATTCATGAAAGCGTGGATATCATGCAAACTTGCATGATATCCAGCTGCCCTGCTGACTCTGCCAGCGTCACCTGCCAGTCCAGGAAAGTCACTTCTTTCTCTACATTAAACCCCGGTACACGGAAACAACGGCAGAAGGATTAACGTACAAATGACTGTCCTGTGTTGCGTTTTTTGTTACAGAGTTTTATAGTTGTTGTGTGTTTTAAGTTTTGGGGGTATATTGTAGTACTTTACGTTAATTGGGTGGGTGTTTGCCTAGTTAGGTGTTGTGTATAGGTGTTAGGTTGTACTGGTGACGTGATACAGCGCTAGGTAGCTTCTCACCAAGTCACTAAATGTTCCCAACCTTGTGATTTATCGTAACATCGGCAAATATAAGTCCGTCGTTTTTAACCCACAGAAATCGACCATGCTGCCTTATATGGGGCACACGGCCATGGATCAGGCTATGGTGGGCTTGGATTACGGTTAGTGTAAAGTAAATACGAGGGTAATTTAACTACTTGAATATTAGGGGTTTACTGATACTATTAATGATATTATAAGTGATACTTTTTGTCGTGCGCACTATATATGCCGGAAAAGTCCGGTAGCATATTGGGATTCGTCCTTTTAAGAAAGTAGAACTTAGTTATCGTGACTTTGGACTCGTCCTTTTGACTAAGTCACGTCGACTCTCCCACAGTATAACACAGCTTGTTCTTATAGTCTCGCAGGGAACAATTTTCTTGAACAATTATGCTTGAACTCATTCGGAAGTCCATTTTTGTAGAACAACAATTAATTTTATAACTGCAATGAAATCAAAAGGAAAGACGAGTGAATGTAGAGTTGTACCTTGAGCCTCACTCTTCCCAAACCTTAGCCTCACTCTTCACACAACCTGGAGCCTCACTCTTCAAACACCTGAGCCTCACTCTTTCACACACCTGAGCCTCACTCTCACACACCAGGAGCCTCACTCTTTCACACACCTGGGAGCCTCACTCTTCAAACACCTGGAGCCTCACTCTCACCCACCTGGAGCTCACTCTTCAACACCTGGAAAGCCTTCACTCTTCACACAGCCTTGAGCCTCACTCTTCACACACTTGGAAGCCGCACTCTTCACATACCTGGAGCTCTCAATCTTCACACACTCTGGATCTCAGCTCTTCACACACCTGGATCTCCACACTTTCACACACCTGGAGTCTCACTCTTCACAAACCTTGGAGGGCCTCATCTTCATACACACCTGGCGGCCTCACTCTTCACACGCCCGGCAGAGTCCTCACTCTTCACACACCTGGAGCCTCACTCTTGCACACTCACTGGAGCCTCACTCTCACAACACCTGGAGTGTCTGCACTCTTCACAACACCTTTTAGCCACACTCTACACACACCTGGAGCCTTCACTCCGTCACACACATGGAACCGCACTCACACCATACCTGGAGCCTCAATCTTCACACATCCTGGATCCTCCCTCTTCACACACCTGGAGTCTCACTCTTCACACACTGAGCCTCACGTCCATTACACACACCGGACCTTCATCTCTTCACGACACGACTGGAGCCTCACTCTCACAAACCTGGAGCCTCACTCTCACACACCTGAAGCCTCAATCTTCACACACATGGAGCCTCACTCTTCACACAGGCTGAAGCTCACTCTTCACAAACCTGGATCCTCACTCTTCACACCCTGAAGCCTCATTCTCTTTACACTCACATGACCTTCACATCTTCAAACATACAACGGGTAGGGCCTAACATCTTCAGTTGTGCGAGGACACAACTGGTTGGAGCGCACTTCTCACACACCTGAAGCCACACTCTTAACACACCTGGAGCCTCACTCTCACACACTTGAAGCCGCACTCTTCACATACCCTGGAGCCTCAATCGTCACACACCTGGAGCCTCACTCATTCACACACCTGAGTCTAACCTTCACAAACACCTAGAGCCTCCACTCTTCACACACGTGGACCTCCTTTTCACACACCTGAGCCTCACTCTTCACACACCTGTAGCCACACTCTTCACACACCTGGAGCTCTCACTCTTCACAACCTGAGCTCACTCTCACACACCTGGAGCCTCTACTCTTCACCACCTGGACCTCACTCTTCACACAGCATGAAGCCGTCAATCTTCACACGACAAGAGCCTCCACTCCTTCACACACTGAAGCCACACTCTCACACATCCTGGAGCTCTCCCTCTTCTACACACCTGAAGGCCTCAAACTTCACAACCTGGAGCCTCACTCTTCACACACCTGAACCTCACTCTTCACACACCTGGAGTCTCAACTCTCACACACCTGGAAGCACTCACTCTTCACACACCTGGAGCCTCACTCTTCACACACTTTTGGAAGCCGTCACTCTTCACATACCTGGAGCCTCATCTTCACACACCGGGAGCCTCATCTCATCACACACCTGTGAGTCTCACTCTTCACACACCTGGAGCCTCACTCTTCACCACCTGGAGTCTCACTCTTCCACACCTGGAGTCCTCACTCCATCACCCACCCCCTTGGGGGAGTCTCACTCTTCACACACCTGGATCCTCACCTCTTCACACACTGAGCTCATCTCTTCACCACCTGGAGCCTCACTCTTCAACACACATGAAAGCATCACTCTTACACACACCAGGAGCCCTCACTCTTCACTCACCAGGAGCCTCACTCTTCAGCACACCTGATCCTCACTCTTCACACACCTGAAGCCTCACTCTTCCACCACACATGAGCCTCATTCCTCTCCACATCTGGACCTCATCTTCACACACCTGGAGCCTCACTCTTCTCACACCTGGAGCCTCATTCTTCACACATCTGGAGCCTCACACTCACACATCTGGAAGCCACTCTCCTCACACACATAGAAGCCTCACTCTTCCCACGCCTGGAGCCTCACTCATCACACACCAGGAGTCTCACTCTTCACAACCTTGAGCCTCACCATTCACACACCCAGTAGCCTCATCATCATCACACCAGAAGCCTCACTTTTCACACACCAAAGCCTCATTCTTTCATCACCTGGAATCCTCACCTGTCACACACCAGGAGCCTCACTCTTCACACACCCTGAGCCACAACTCTTTCAAACACCAGGAGCCTCACTCTTCACACACCTGGAAGCTTCACTCTTCACACATCAGGAGCCTCACTCTTATCACACACCAGTAGCCTCACTCTTCACGTACCAGGAGCCTCACCTTCACACACCTAAAGCCTTCACCTCACACACCAGGAGCCTCACTCTTCACACACGAGGAGCCTCACTTTTTCACAACCTTGGAGCTCACCTTTCACACACCGATTATCTTCATTCTTCACACACCAGGATCCTCAATCTTGCACACACCTGGAGCCTCCCTCTTCCCACACCAGAGCACCTCACTCTCCACACACCTGGACCTCGACTCTTCACACCCAGGAGCCTCACTCTTCACACACCAGGAGCCTCACTCTTCACACACCAGGAGGCCTCACTCTCACACACTTTCAGCACCGCCTTACTAGGCTCAGAACAAGCTTTTATTGCGTTCCACGAGTGATGGCGATTGTGAGCAACGCTCCGTCCCGCCTCATTCCTCGTAGTCCTAGCGGCGACAGGACAGGCAGTTTTTTGCTCACCCTTATCATAGTCTTCCATGTAAACGTTAAACAACAACGTATTTGTGTCTAACTACAATTCATCACAATTCCACAAACGCTCACAACAACTGGTCCTAGAGGTGTGGGCGTAAAATAGTTAATTACACAGATGTACGGATGATAAATTCTCTCAGCCGACGAGGACAGATGTGTTTGTGATGCATGGGCAGCCTAGCTAAACACCTGCTTCTCCGACCCACCTCTCTGCATCTCTCTCCTGAGTCAGTCTTTGTGTCTCTTAGTGTATATTTATTGCTATTTGCATTACTTTTCCGGGGTTGACCCGAGTTTGGCAAATTAAGCGCAAGTTTTTGTTCCGACCAAGTCAAGTCGAGTTTTGGTGTTAGGTAGTAAGTTGAAGTTTGCCGGGGGTTGAGCCCCTACACCATCCAGTGCCTGGTCGTTAAGTATCCAGCTCTTGCTCTTTAAGCCACTTTCACCCCTTGCTAGAGCTCATCGTTTACAAGTTCTCAAGCCAATCTGTGTGATGGGTATAAGAAACAAGCCAGCAACTTACCTAGGTGACTTAAACCCAGTACTCAAGCAAGCCACGTGAGTATCCAGCCTTCAACGAAACTATGTGCTTACCACAGTTTCTAAGCTGTTCTGAAGTGTTTTACCATCCCTGGTGGTGTAGTAGTATTGTTTTGTTTTTTTTTACTGGGTTCAGGACCGAGTTTATAACTGGTCCCTGAGAGCGAGTGGTTGTTTGCGCATGTCCTCCTACTCCCCCAGCGGCATCTGGTCCCATTCTCTATGTCGGACCAATTCACACGCTTCCTAGTCTGCTCCAGCTAAAGGCGATGGCGTCTCCTGCTTCCCTTGGTCTGAGAGATGGTCAAAATATGTAAACACTTCTAGCTTGAACGTCTCCCAGACTCGTTTTTTTCGTCGAGTGCTCTCTCACATACCTCTTGTATTTCACCCCTCTACAATGTCGGTAATACTGCATTTGAGTGTGTCTAGTGCATAAATGAACTAGTTTAGCTACACACACACACACAACACACACATATATATATTGATATGAATATATAATATATATATAAATTTGTATATTTAATATAGTATTATATATATATATATATTAGGTAATAAATATATATATATATATATATATAAAGACTTTTGTGAAGCGATAATATGAGTTGCACATGAGCAAATGAAAAAATGCAACAGAATAGGATACAAGTACACTCAACCTGCCGTATTAGTTATGTTTTTCAACCAAAACATGTTAATATGTAGTTTTCAATCGTGTCATTTACGATTTCGTGACGTTATGATGTTTTCAATTGTTCATAATATAAATTATTTCCATAAAATTTGGTATTATATGTGATTCAGTAATGAGTCTGACTGTGTACAGAACGTTTTTATTGTCCTTGCCAGATCAATCAGAAATAGTTCCTATGGTGACGTCCTCCATGGATAAGTCAAAATTTGTCTTGATTGGGACGAAAATGAAACTCAGATCAAACCCAGATGACATGGAATTGTGGTGGACAGTGGTGTTAATTAAAACTTGCCACCAATGCAGAGTGTCAACAGTATAGAAGGTGAAGTATGCCACCATCCCAAAAGCAGTAAATATGAGCAATGAAGAAGATATTTTCTTACATTGTCAGAGCTATTGCCGCAAAACAAAATAATGTCACATCCTCAAATTCCTGTGCACATGCAAAGTAATATCTATGGCCATCAAGAATACAGAAATTGTTTCATAAAGTAGATCCCAGCAGAAATTAGTGAGTAAAAGAGAGTGTTGTAGGAGTTGTTCTTTCTCAGAAACTCAGGAATATTTCATTTGTTAATTGTATGCCATTGGAATGTGTTTGTTGATAAGTAGTATCCTATTACTGTATTTGTTATTTATAATGTGCTTATAAAATTGTTCAGAAACAAGTTTCCATTTATTTTTATTATATTGTCTACTTGTATAATAATTTTTTTTTAACAGTTGCAACCTTGCAACATTTTAAATTGTCATACCCTTAATGGGCAGGACCGAGTTTACTCGGGCTTCGCATGTCTGCAGTTGCTCGACAAGTAACTTTTACAACTCCATTGATATGGCCTCATTGACCTTACATCGAGCGGTTCTATCCCCTCATACGAAATCACTTTCAAATTCGCATTTTGGTCTGCCTTGCCCCATGAAGGGTTTAAGCCAGATCGGCTTAGAATATTTTAGTGCCTAGTGTGGGTGTCACGTGGGCTTACGCCACTCATCCCATAGGTTCTAGTCACCACGCAGTGTCTCACTGTCTCACCACGCTGCCTCACTCACACACACCTACTACCATTGTTTTTTTGTACCCTTATAACGGATTCTAGCATCATAATTTACAGACCACATAGGGGGCCAAGACATAAGATTGCTCCTTCGACCCTGTGTGCCAACGTAAAAGCCTCCTGTGTGAGTCTGTTGTCGATTTAAGCGCAAATCCTCTGAGACATCAACGTGTTGAGAGTAGTAGTGAACGCTGGCAGCCACGAGACTCCATTATCATTCTCCACCAATGCCGCTACAGTGATAATATTTTTTTATAGAGACATTTGCGAGCGTTGAGACAATTTTTTTTCCATTGATTTCTTAGTGACATTCAGTGACTCTTGATTAGACTGTGTTCATCATATCTTGTTTGCAATATTTTTTTTTCTTCTTTCTTCAGTGCTAATTTTTGTGCTTTATTTTTATGTCTGTTGTGTTGTGTTCATTTTTTTATATATGTGAAGTAAGTACTTTTCCATTTTCCTGTTGTGTGCAATATATGTGTTTACACTTCATAAATTTCTTGTGTTCACAGTATTGTGTTCCTTGTCTAGTAATTTATACAGTGAAGTATTTCAGTAACTTGTTATCTTATATTCTGCATCACAACTCAGTGTTGTCTAAGTTATTTTTTTTTCTCCCAATATTTGTGTCCTTGCTGAATTTTTTTTATTCATTCATTTGCCATTTTTTTTGTGTGTTGAACATTCTTGTGTTAGTTATTTTCATTTAGCCAGTGTCTAATTTGTCTTATCTCCACAGACAATAGTGCCATATTTTTGTTTGAAGCAAGACAATTATTTTCCATTTTTTATCACCCCAAGCCTCATTGGAAGAAAATTCTCATAGTATTGTGCATATATTGATGTGTTGTGTTCTTGCATTATTGTGAGTGTTAACCTTTCTTTGTTTTGTGTTTTTTTTACCCTTTATTATTTTTCATATTTCACTGAACAAATTCACTCTTAGTGCAATTTTTATTTTTTTTTTTAAAGTAAATAATTCTTTTGCTTGTCCAGTAAGTGTTGCTTAAGCTGCAATTAAGTGTTCTATCAGTTCATTCCTTGATAATATTTCTTTTTATTGCTCTTGTAAACTGCATTTTCTTGTGTGTGCAATTTTTTTATTATTGCAGTATTGACTCAATTTGCAATGATTCTTGTGCAAGTAATGTGCTGCCATTAAATTTTTCATTGAGAAATTTTTTTATGTAGTGTTGTGCTGTGCAGTACTTTTTGATTAGTATTTGTTATTTACAATATTGCTGCAGTTTGTTTCAGTGCAATATTCTGTGATTTCAGTTTTATATTTCTTGTTTGTGCATAATATTTTATTATTTGTGTGTCATTTTATTTTATTTTTAGTGAATTGCTTTCCCAGTTTGTTTTAATTTTTCAGAAGATTTATTGATTCCATTTTATCATTTTTGTTTGATTTATCATTTATTGTTGAATTTCCTTATTGAATTGAGAGTAAAGACAACTCACTGTGCCATTAATTCAATTTAAAGTAAATTTGAGTAAATTTGATTTGAGTAAAGTACAATTTTTCTTGATTTTCAAAGTGTTGCTTATCCAGTTTGAGTAACTTTTTTTTCTCTCGTGTGAGTTTTCCTTGCTGTATAGTGTGACTTGTTTTCTTTTTTACCTTTACCTATGCAGAATAGTTAAGCATTTTCTTCCCATTTAAGCCTACTGTGTTATTCTCTCTATTTTTCTTGCCTTTATGTCTTTGAGTAAGTTCCCTGAGAAGATGTCACAGTCACTTTTGAAAGCTTACTTAGTGTATCATGCCAGTCAAAGTCAATATAAATCAGTCCACAGAACCAATATTTTTTTACTGACTGAAAGACAATACCTAGCCCTTGAGCAATGTGTTTGATCTCACAGTTTGTATTTGAGATTTGTTAAAGTGCTGCGAAACGTGAAGTACAGATTAAATTTCTATAGATCCGTAGGTGTTCCACCTACACTTTCAGACATGCAGGATAGTGTTCCATTGCCTCAAGTGTCCGAGGGCACTCAGACTGCCTTGAGTGCTCAGCCTGTCCCTGCAATATCTGCTAGTTCAAGTAGTAGTTTCTCCACAGGGGATGCATTGTCAGAAAATCATTACTTGAAACTAGTAATACCATCTCGTGTTGACGTGACATGCTCCCTGCAGAAAGACGTCTCTGTCAGGGCTAGTGCTCTCATTAGAGTGTCTGTTGTTGTTCCTAGTGTTCCAGATGGTGATCCCTTCCTAGTTGACAGTAATCCTTGAAATGTACAAAGTTGTTTCTCGAGTAATCTTCACGTTGTTAACGTTCGTAAGTGTTGTCTCTTTATAGTTGATACCTCGTGTCATTGTGTGTGACTCAGATTGAATATCAGTATTGTTGACCGTGTTCATTTCTTTTCTCCTGTGCAGTATTTACTAGAGCAACTAATAGCCGTGCTAAGCCAACCAAAGTTAAAGTGGGTTCGAGAGTAATGCTGACTAACTTAAACAAAACATCCGCAATGCTTAAGCTCGATCAAAAGTTTTTGGCCCTTATCGAGTAGTTGAACATATCAATGACAAAAGTATAAGGTTAGAGAAAATACTACAGGTCAGTATAAGGAATCACATTTAGATCATATGAAATTAGTATGCGAGGTTGAAGATGATATTTCTACCCAGACTAATGTGTCAGTCGCTGACAATCCTCCTGATTCTGTACCCTCTACCTCTAATACTCAGTCAGATAATCAACCCGAATGTCGTTATTCTTTGCATACACAACAAGTGATGAGAAACCCCCAAGTATCTTTTGTAGATACTTGTTCAGATCGCCCTCAGTCAAGGCATGTGTTAGCCATTGCAGAAGAATTTGATCCACCCAAAGATGATACCCATTCTGCATATGTAAATCTTACCCTCGCAGAGTTGGGTTTAAATGTACATAGCATGTAAAATTAGATGTTCAAGATGAATGAAGTTGTCCACTGTGTATTTGTTATTAGCTGATTAGTTTTTCAGAAAATATTTTGTGTTCATGTTTCCGCCGAATTCTGAGAATAGCAGTAATGATCTGTGCGCGCCAGATCTGCCTTTGCTGTTAATTACTTTCAACCTGTGTAAATATATATATTCTTCCTCAGAATTCGTAGAGTGCATGAATACAGATCGATCGATCAATTCCATCCTTTATTATCTGGAGAGTTTATCTGGAGAGAGTTCCGGGGGTCAACGCCCCCCCGGGCCCGGTCTGTGACCAGGCCTCCTTAGGTCAGTGTCCCAGGATGCGACCCACACCAGTCGACTAACACCCAGGTACCCATTTTACTGATGGGGAACATAGACAACAGGTGGAAAGAAACACGTCCAATGTTTCTACTCTGGCTGGGAATCGAACCCAGGCCCTCACCGTGTGAAGCGAGAGCGTTAACCACCAGGCATGATTTCTTCTTATAATTCGTAATGCATTACGTTAACACCCATTACGTTAACACCCATTAGGTTAACATCCAT
>NC_069476.1:27205849-27222346 GCF_026875155.1 Cherax quadricarinatus | reverse complement strand
TACTACCGCCAGCCATCGGCTTATCCGTTGGGCTTTGTCCCACAAGCCCTAGATGAGGGTCTAGACAAGGCTGAGGAGAGTGCCAGTACTGTCAGCATCGTTGTCAGCGGCCTTCGCCTAACGACACTATCTTCTAGAGTGCGAAGCTACTGAGACACTCCGGCAGGCAACTAGGGGTGATATCCTCCCGAAAGGTACCCAGAATGACTGCGGCCATGCTAGTGTACCATGGGGTGTCACAGACCAGACAAGCTTTTTACCTTAATAAGGACATACCTCCCCTCGATAGTGGTCCATAAGTGTTACATATTGGTGGCTCGCTTATGAGATGGCAGCCAGTTGAACTGACCAGAGGGCGCTTGAGCGCATGCGTCGCATCATTGTGGAAACCTTTCCTCCATCCGGGAGCCAGAGACGGGTCATCGCAAGATTGGGACCCGTGCCAGGACTATGGTCCTTGCGAACCATTATACATACATACAACCCCTAGGTAGATCCCGTGTGTGACAGTGAAAAAGCCCACTGCGTGTGGTTTGGAATACCGTGTCAATAAAGGATCACATTATACTTGCATTGTGTTTGATATTTCTCAGTAGTATAGTAAGAGTACTAGTAGTATCGTAGTAGTAGCAATAGTAGTAGTAGTAGCAGTAGTATCGTATAGTAGTAGCAAGTAGTAGTAGAGTAATAGTAGTATCTATGAGTAAGTAGTACAGTACAGTAGTAGAATTAGCAGTCAGAGCGTGAAGTAGCAGTAGCGACGTAGTAGAGTAGTAAGTATAGCAGTAGTAGTAGTTAGTAGTAGCCGATAGTAGTAGTAGTAGTAGTAGTAGCAGTAGTATAGTAAGTAGTAGTAAGGAAAAAACAATAGTTAGATAGTAACAAGCAGTAGTAGTAGTAGAGTAGTAGTAGCAGTAGTAGGAGTACAGTAACAGTAGTAGTAGTACTAGTAGCCGTAGTAGTAGTAGTAGTAGTAGCAGTATAGTAGCAGGAGGTGATCGTATATAGTAATAGTATACAGGAGAGTAGTAGTAGTAAGTAACAGTACGGTATAGTAGTAGCAGGACACTGTAGTAGTAGTAGTAGTAGTATGTAGTAGTACAATAGTAGTAGTAAGAGTAGCAGAAGTGTAGTAGTAGCAGTAGTAGTAGTAGAAGCAGTAGCAGCAGCAGCAGTTTTATAGTAGTAGTGTTAAAAAGCAATAGGTAGTAGTAGTAGCACAGTACTTAGTATAGCAGTAGTAGTAAAGTAGTACTAGCAATATCACAGTAGTAGTAGTTAGTAGTAGTAGCGAGAACGAGCGCTGTAATGAGTGGTAGTAGGATTAGTAGTTCGGTAAGATAGTAGCAGGAGTAGTAGTAGTAGTAGTAGTAGTATAGTAGTCTAAGCAGTAGGAGTGTAGTCGTGTAGGTAGTTAGCAGTAGTAGTAGTAGTGGTAGTATAGAATAGTAGTAGCAGTAGAAGTAGTAGTAGTAGTAGTAGTATAGCAGAGAAGTAGTAGCAGTTAGTAGTAGTAGATAGTTCGTAGTAGGCGAGTAGCAGTAGGAGGAGTAGTAGGCAGTAGTCAGTAGTTAGCATACTGTCTGTAGTTAGTATAGTAGTATATTAGTAGCAGTAGCAGTAGTAGTTGTAGTAATAGTAGCAGTATGTAGTAGAGGGCAGTAGTGAGGAGAGCATGAGATAGTTAATAGGAGTAGTAGTAAGTAGTAGTAGTAGAGATAGCAGTATAGTTAGCAAGTAGTAGTTAGTAGCAGTAGTAGTAGTAGCAGTAGTATTGAGTGAGTAGTAGTGAGTAGTAGTAGCAGGAGTAAGTAGTAGTAGTAAGTAGTATTAGTAGGAGTAGCAGTAGTAGTAATAGTATAGCAGGCAGTAGTAGTTAGCAGTAGGAGTAGGCAGTAGTAGAGTAGCAGTAGTATAGTTAGGAGTAGTAGTATAAGTAGTAGTAGTAGTAGTCTATAGTAGTAGTAGTAGGAGTTAGCAGTAGTAGTAGCAGTTAGTAGTAGTAGCAAGAGTAGTAGTAGCAGTAGTAGTAGTAGTAGTAGTAGTAGTAGTACAGTAGTAGTAGTAGTTAGTATAGTAGTAGTAGAGTAGCAGTAGTAGTAATAAGTAAGTAGCAGTAGGAGTTGTAGCAGTAGTAGTAGTAGTAGTATAGTAGTAAGTTGTATAGTAGTAGTAGTCTAGTAGCAGTATAGTAGTATAGTAGAAGTAGTAGAACTGATAGTGACTTCTGGTTTTTTGTGAGTGATGTCGAGGTTCATTGTTTTGAAGCTATTCTTGACTAACACATACATTCGTGAAGAAGTTGGCCTTATTCTGTGTAAATAATTTGTAAATGGCTATTAAAGAATGATACAAGGTATGTTCGTGTTCTTTTAATACGCTTCACCTTGTACAAAAATGCTTGAATCATCCTTATCCGCCATTTTCAAACACTAGTATGGTACGAGTACCGTTAACAAACATAAAAAGGTAGGTGTTGCCATTTTCTGGAGTAATCAGCAAAAGTTCTCAAAGTAATAAATCTCACTGAACTATTACTACTACCGATTTACCTACTAAGATACACCTACTGCTAACTATTACTACTATAGTACCACAAGACTCAGCCTACTGCTAGCTTATAACTACTGCAGTAGTACCACTTAGCAAGATAGTTCTACTGCTACTATTACTACCTAGTATGTACACCTAAGACTGCCTACTGCTACTATTACGACGAGTATACCACGAAACCTACTGCTAACTATAGCAACTAGTAGTATCACTTCAAGTAAGATAGCCTACTAGCTCCAACTAGACACTAGTAGATACCACTAAGATAGTCTACTGCAACTATTCTACTAGTAGGACAACTAAGACTGCCTACTGCTCTAACGATTACTACTAGTAGTACCACTAAACCTACTGCTAGCTATTGCCAACTGAGTAAGTATCACTAAGATTAGCTTACGGCTAACTAATTACTACTAGTAGGACTCACTAAGCCTACTGCTACTATTACAACTAGTAGTTCACGAAGATCTAGCTTACTGCTAACGATTACACGAGTAGTAACCACTAAGCCTTCTTCTAACTATTACAACTAAAAAAAAAACAAAAAAAAAAAAGGTAGTATCACTAAATAGCCTACTCGAACTATTCTACGAGTATACCAACTAAGCCTACAGCTATTACAACCTAGTAGTTAGCACAAAGATAGCCTACATGCTATTACTCTAGTAGTATCACTAAGCCTACTGCTAACTATTACTCCTAGTAGTACCACTAAGATAGCCTACTGATAACTATTACTACTAGTAGTGCCACTAAGATAGCCTACTGATAACTATTACTACTAGTAGTGCCACTAATATAGCCTACTGCTAGCTATTTCTAATAGTAATACCACTAAGATAGCCTACTGCTAACTATTACTACTAGTAGTACCACTAAGATAGCCTACTGCTAACTATTACTACTAGTAATACCACTAAGATAGCCTACTGCTAACTATTTCTACTAGAGTGCACAAAGATCCTACTGATAACTATTCGTACTAGAGTACCACTAAGATAGCCTACTGATAACTATTACTACTAGTAGTGCCACTAAGATAGCCTACTGATAACTATTACTACTAGTATGGCCACTAAAAGAGCCGACTGGCGTACTTCATTACTAATAGTAATACCGACTAAGATAGCCTACTGCTAACTATTACGACTACAAGTTACCACTAAGATAGCCTACTGCTAATCAAGACCTACAAGTAGGACCGACTAAGACAAGCTACTGCAGTACGACTTTAGATTTTTCACGTCACCTTTATTATAACGGAAACTGGTTTAAGGAAAAAGACAATTCAAAAATTAGACAATTCTGTAATAAAAACCTAAAATTTTTGGATGTTTATGACAGAAACAGTTTCGTTAGGGGTTTCTCAGTCCAATACAAAGACAAGGGTGTAGAAGATTGTAGGAGGGGGGGGGGATGTAGGGGAGGGAGTGCGGGGGGGGGGTAGGTTGGAGCTGGGGGGGGGGGCTGGGGGAGGGGGGAGTGGAGATTCCCCTGCTAAGCTGGAAATAGTACAGCATATACTTGGGGAAGGGGCGTAGAGATGGTGTAGTTTAGTTAAGTGAGATCGCTCAGAAGGGAAGGGCAGCAGTGGAAAAATCCACGAGTGTATGTTGGTCATGAATATAGGCTAGGCTGAGTTTGAAGGCTTGAGGTCAGTGAGATGTCATGGTGATTATATAGGCAGAAATGCTGTAGTTTGGAGATTAGGAGTTGTTGCATTAACCAAAACTATTATCCCGAGGGCTGATGAGGGGGTATTGAGATGGTCGACATGTAGAGAGGCTGAAACGAAATAGATTGACATCGAGAGTAGACAATCTCTAGATGAGGGAAGGCGGGAGGTCGGCCAAGGAAAGTTGGGAGGGAGGGAGTATAGAAAGGGTTTGTGGACTTGCCAGTAAGCATGCGTGAGTGGATTAGACAGAGCGAATGGAAACAATGGTTTTTTAGGACTTGGCGTGCTGTGGAGTGTGCGAGTCAAGGTAACATTATGAAGGGGTTCAGAAACGCAGGCCGGAGTTGAGTCCTGGTGATTGGAAAGTGTAGTGTCTGCACTCCTGAAGGATGGGTGTTAATGTTGCAGTTTTTATAACTGTAGTGTAAAGCACCCCTCTGGCAAGGACAGGCGTGTAGAGTGAATGATAATGAAAGTACTTTTTTCTTTTCGAGCCACCGCCTGCCTTGGTTGGAGACGCGCAGATGTTTAATAATTAATAATAATAAAAAATGAGTGTGAACATTCCGGTGTCAGGATCCCGAAACGTTCCTGCTGTGTCCTGACAGCGAAGTGAGGAGTAGCGCATAGTTCAGAAAAGCGAGACAAGTTGAAGACGGAGACACTTGTTCAATACATTTGCACCGTGGAAATGTGGGCAAAAGCTTACCGCTTACACCTGGTGAGGGCTGCGCGGTTTGATTGCCGAGCGCAAGGGGTGGAAACATCGGACGTGATACTCCTTATACCGGTTGTTCTATGTGAGCCCCATCATTACAAGAGGTACCTTGGGTATTATGAACTGTTGTAAGTCGACATCGGGACAAAACTGACCTAATTTGCGGGTAATGCTCAGCATAACAAGAGGATTTATAGATAGTAAATGTCACTGATGTAGCAATGGTCCCTGTAGACCTTGTACTTGTACTGGGAAATGAAGATAGGAGGTAATTATTAGTATTGTTTGTTGGGGTTGTTGTGTGTTGTTGTTGTTGTTGTTGATGTTGTTGTTGTTGTTGTTGTGTTTGTTGGGTTGTTATTTAATATTGTTTCTGTTGTTGGTTGTTGTTTGGGGTTGTTGGGGTTGTTGTTGTTGTTGTTGTTGTTGAGTTTTGTGTTATATTTAGTATTATTATTATGTTTATTATTATTAGGATCTGATACTAAGGCGTATATTACTATATTATGATGGACTGTCCTTGTGTGTCGGTAAAGAAAATATTTTAGAATAGTTTGCACGTTCGTTTTCTGCATTTAAAACAATCTATTAATATGTACATTAGTGAGACTGTCAGGTCAGGTAGAATAATTGTTGATAGTAACGACTGGCACAAGGTGAAGAAGAGAGTGTATTGTAGTAACTAAGTCACAAGGTAGTCTAAGTGTTGTAGTAACTACAGTCAAAGGTAGGAATAATTGTCACTGGTAGGATAACACAGGCACAAGGGCGAATAATGGTTGTGGAACTACAGTCCACGGGTGAGCGATAATTGTTGTAGTAACTACAGCACAAGGGAGAATGCATTGTGTTGTAACTACAGTCACACAAGGTAGAATAATTGTTGTAGTAACACAGTCACAAGATAGAATAATGTGGTAGGAACTAAACAGCACAAGGGTAATAATTGTTGTAGTAACTACATCCACAATGTAGAATAATGGTGGGACGTAACTACAGTCCAAAGGTAGAATAAGTGTTTGTAGTAACTACAGTCCTATCATTGTGAGAAAATTGTTGTATTAAATAGTCAACAAGGTAAAATAATTGTTGTAGTAACTACAGTCACAGTTAGAATAATTGTTGGAGTAACTACAGTCAGCAAGGTAGAATAAAATTTTGTTTTGGGGGTTTTTTGTAGTAAACTGCAGTCACAAGGTAGAATAATTGTTGTAGTAACTACAGTTCACAATGTAGAATAAGTGTTTGTAGTACTAGTTCACAGGTAAAAATAATTGTTGTAGTAACTACAGTCAACAAGGTAGAATAATTGTTGTAGTAACTACAGTCACAAGTAGAATAAAAATTGTTGTAGTAACTACAGCACAAGGTAAGAATAATGGTTTGTAGGAACTACAGCACAAGGCTAGAAGGTCTTGATGTTGAGTAGTAACTACAGTCGGGACAACAGTAGAATAATTGTTGTAGTAACACAGTCCACAAGGAAATAAGTGTGTGTAGTAAACTACAGTCACATGTAGAATAATTGTTGTAGTGACTGAGGGGGGTCACAAGGTAAAATAATTGGGGTAGTCAAATACAGTCACAAGTAGAATAATGTTGTAGTAACTACAGTCACAAGGTAGAATAATTGTTGTAGTAACTACAGTCACAAGGTAGAATAATTGTTGTAGTAACTACAGTCACAAGGTAGAATAATTGTTGTAGTAACTACAGTCACAAGGTAGAATAATTGTTGTAGTAACTACAGTCCCAATGGAGTATACTTGTTGTAGAACTAGTCACAAGTAAAAATTAATTGTTGTAGTAACCTACAGTCACAAGGTAGAATAATTGTGTAGTAACTAACGCAGTCACCTAGGTCGAATAATCGTTATAGTAACCTACAGTCACAAGGTAAAATAATTTGTGAGTAACTACAGTCACAAAGTAGAATAAGTGTGATGTAGTAACTACAGGACACAAGGTAAAATATTGAGTTTGGAGGAGAACTACAGTCAGAAGGTAGAATAATTGTTGAGTAACTACAGTCACAAGGTATAATACTTTGTGATTAGTGAACTACGAGTCACAAGGTAGAATAATAGTTGTAGTAACTACAGTCACAAGGTAGAAACAATTGTATGAGTTCGCGCGGAGCCAGTCCACAAGGTAGACAATAATTAGTTATAGTAACGCGACAGTGCGACAACAGGTAGAATAGTGAGTTGTGCTAAGTAAGCTACACGTCAGCAAGGAAGACATAAGTGTTGTGAGTAACACAGTGCACAGCGTGGATAATCTCAGTGTTTTGTAGTAACACAGTCTCAAGGTAGAATAATGTGTTTTATAGTAACCTACGTCACCATCAGGTAAAATAAACGTTGTAGTAACACGCAGTCACAAGGCAGAATAATCGTGGAGTGAACTACAGTCCACAAGGCAGAATAATCCGTTGTAGTAACTAACTGTCACACAAGGTAGAATAATGGTGAGCGTAACTACAGGCTTCCAGTCAGACGAGTAATTGTTCGCAGTGAACTTACGAGTCACAAGGGCAGAATAATCGTTGTAGTAACGACAGTCCACAAGGCAGACAAATCGTTGTAGTAACGACAGTCACTAAGGTAAAAGAATTGGTTTGAAGTAACTACAGTCACAAGGAAGAATAACTCGTTCCAGTAAATACAGTCACAAGGTAGAATAATTGAGTTGTAGGAACTACAGTCACAAGTAGAAAATTGTTGTAGTAAGCTACAACGTCCCATCAAACGGCGAGAATAATCGTTGCCAGTAACTACAGTCACAAACAGGAATAAAGCATGTAGTAACTACGAGTGGCGACAAGGGCAGAGAATCGTTGTGTAACTTCAGTGCACACTAAGGAGAAGAATCGTGAGTAGTGGACAAGCGAGAAACACCAAAGGGCGATGCAGGTCCCCGACAGCCTGGAACGCAGTTGGAAGAAACGCCGTATCTTCAAGAAGCTGAACACGTCTGCAGTATGAGCTAGGAAGACAGCGTAGCATAAAAAGCCTGAAGTAGGTGGAGATGTGCGCATGGGTGCGAAAACGTCTAGAATAATGATGCCAAGGATGTTGCACATGTCCTAATTTATCACGTAAACTGTATGGCATACCCCGAAGATCAACCATAACTTTATTACTGGCGCACTGAGTTACTACAACGATATTCTGCCTTGTGACTGTAGTTCTAGACAACGAGTATTCTGCTTTGGGGTGACGGTATTACTACACGATTATTCCCTGCTGCCTTGTGACTGTAGTTACACTCACGATTATTCTGACTGTGACTGTACTACTACAACGATTATTCGACTGTACGTGAGTAAGTTACTACAACGATTATTCTGCTTGTGACTGTAGTTACTACAGGAAACTGACTATTTCTCTCGTTCTGACTGTAGTTACGAACGATTACTTTTCTGCTTGGATTCTAGTTACTACAACGATTCTTTCGCTTTGTCACTGGAGGACTACAAACGATTGTCGCTTTGTGACTGTAGTTACCTAAACGATTATGCTGCCCTGTGACTGTAGTTATTACAAACGATTATTCTGAGCCTTTCTGTGACTATAGTTACTGGAACGATTAATTCGTGCCTGTGTGACTGTAGGACGTACAAGATAGTCTGCTTTGGTGACTGTAGTTACTAAAACGATATCTGCTTTGTCTGTAGTTACTACAACAATTATGATTCCTGCTTGTGACTGTAGGTAATACAAGAGTATTCTGCTTTTTGACTGTAGTTAATACAACGATTATTCTGCCTTTGTGACTGTAGTTACAACAACGATAGTCTGCTGGTGACTGGAGTTACTACAACGAGATTTTTGCGTGCTGCCTTGTGACTGGAGTTAATACAACGATTATGCTGCCTTGTGACTGTAGTACTAAAACGATTATTCTGCCTTGTGACTGAAGTGACTAGAACGATTAGTCTGTCTTGTACTGTAGTTCTACAACGATTAGTCTGCTTTGTGACTCTAGTTACTAACATTCGATTATCTCTGCTTGGACTGTTAGTTACTACAACGATTATTCTGCCTTGACTGAAGTTACTAGAACGATTATTCGGCCTTGTACTGTAGTTACTATACAACGGTTATTCCGGCCTTGGTGACTGAAGTTACTACAAACAATTTACAAGAGTGGTATGCTTGTGCTGTAGTTACTACAACGATTATTCTGCTTTTTGACGTGTAGTTACTACAACGTTAATTCTGCAGTAGATGACTGTAGTTACTACAACCATTAATCGCTTTGGGTGACTGTAGTTACTACCACGATGATTCGGCCTGGTGACTGTAGCTACTACACGATTATTCGGCCTTGTTGACTGTGTTCTAAAACTATTATTCTTTGTGACATGAAAGTTACTAGAACGATTATTCCTGCCTTGTGACTGTAGTTACTACAACTAGGATTCTGCGTTGTGACTCGAGTTACTACATCGATATTCTGCTTTGTGACTGTAGTTACTACAACGATTATTCTGCTTGTGACTGAAGTTACTAGAACGATTATTCTGCCTTGCGACTGTAGTTACTACAACGATTATTCTGCTTGTGACTGAAGTTACGACAACCATTATTCGCTTGTACTGTATTACTACAACGAGTATTCTGCTTTTTTCGACGGTAGTTACTACAACGATTATCTTCTGCTTTGTGACTGTAGTTACGACAACGATATTCTGCTTGGTGCCTGAAGTTTACTGGAACGAGTTAGTCTGCCTTGTGACTGTATTTGCTACAACGATTAGTCCTGCCTGTGACTGTAGTTAGCTACAACGAGTATTCTGCCTTGTGACGGTAGTTACTACAACGATATTCTGCCTGGGACTGTTAGTTACTGAACGATTTACTCTGCTTGTGGACTTTAGTACTGGAAACGATTATTTCTACCTTGTGACTGTATCTACTGGAACGATTATTTTGCTTGTGACTGTAGTACTGCAACGAGTATTCGACCTTGTGTCGGGTAGTTACACAACGATTATGCGCCTTGTACTGTTGTTACTTGAACGATTATTCTCCTTGTACTGTAGTTACTGCAACGATTATTCTGCCTTGTGACTGTAGTTACTGGAACGATTATTCTGCCTTGTGACTGTAGTTACTACAACGATTATTCTGCCTTGTACGGAGTTACTGGAACGATTATTCCTGCTTGTAACTGTATTACTACAACAATTATTCGACCTTGTGACTGTAGTTAATACAAACGATTATCTACCTTGGGACCGTATTACTACAACGATTATTCTGCCTTGTGACTGTAGTTTACTCTACAACGATTATTCCTGCCTTGTGACTGGAGTACTGGAACGATTATTCTGCCTTGGACTTGTAGTTATGGGATCGTATTCTTTAAAAAAAATTCCTGCCTTGTGACTGTAGTTACTACAACGATTATTCTGCCTTGTGACTGTAGTTACTACAACGATTATTCTGCCTTGTGACTGTAGTTACTGGAACGATTATTCTGCCTTGTGACTGTAGTTACAGGAACGATTATTCTGCCTTGTGACTGTAGTTACTACAACGATTATTCTGCCTTGTGACTGTAGTTACTACAACGATTATTCTGCCTTGTGACTGTAGTTACTGGAACGATTATTCTGCCTTGTGACTGTAGTTGCAGGAACGATTATTCTGCCTTGTGACTGTAGTTACAGGAACGATTATTCTGCCTTTTGACTGTAGTTACTGCAACGATTATTCTACCTTGTGACTGTAGTTACTACAACGATTATTCTGCCTTGTGACTGTAGTTACTGCAACGATTACCCTACCTTGTGACTGTAGTTACTACAACGATTATTCTGCCTTGTGACTGTAGTTACTACAACAATTATTCTACCTTGTGACTGTAGTTAATAAAACGATTATTCTGCCTTGTGACTGTAGTTACTACAACGATTATTCTGCCTTGTGACTGTAGTTACTACAACAATTATTCTACCTTGTGACTGTAGTTAATAAAACGAATTATTTCTGTCTGCCTTGTGACTGTAGTTACTACAACGAATTATTCCTGCGTGTGACTGTTGTTACTTGAATCGATTATTCCTGCCTTGTGACGGTAGTTACTACCTACATATCCTGCCTTGTGACAAGTTACTGAACGATATTCTGTGCCTGTGACTGTAGTTCTCAACATTAATTCTAACCTTGTGACTGAAGTTACTACAACGATTATTCTGCCTTGTGACTGTGTTACTGGAACATTATTTCTGCATTGTGATTGGTTAGTTACTTCAACAATTATTCTACCTGTGACTGGTAGTTACTACAAAACGATTATTCTGCCTTGTACTGTAGTTTTATTGCAACATTAATTCTACCTTGTGACTGTAGTTATTACAACACTTATTCTACCTTGTGACGTAGTTACTACAACAATTATCTACCATGGACTGTATTTACCTACAACAATTATTCTACCTGTGACGGTAGTTACTAACAACAATTATTCTACCTTGAGATGTAGTTACTACAACAATTATTCTTACCTTGTGACTGGAAGTTCTTACAGCAAATAGTCTACCTTGTGACTGTATTACTACAACAATTCTTCTACTTGGGACGTATTACTACAACAATTATTCTACCTTGTGACGGTAGTTACGACAAACAATTATTCTACCTTGTGACTGTAGTTACTACAACAAGTATTCTACCTTTGTGACTGTAGTTATTACAACAATTATTCCTACCTTGCGACTGGAGTATACTACATCAATAATTTAGGCACCTTGTTACTGTAGTTACTACAACAATTATTCATTGTGACTGTAGTTACGACAGAACCATTATTCTAACCTTGGACTGTAGTTACTTCAACAATTATCTACCTTGTACTGTAGTTATTACAAACATATTCTACCTTGTGACTGGAGTTTACGACAACAATATTCCTAAATCCCCTTGTGACTGTAGTACACAACAATTATTCTTACCTTGTGAACTGTTATACGACAACAATTATTCTACCTGTGACTGTATTATTACAACAATGATTCTAACTTGACTGTAGTTTCTTCAACACTATCTACTGTGACGTAGTTACTACCTACACAATTATTCTAACCTTGTGACTGTAGTTCTACATCAACAATTATTCTACCTTGTGACTGTAGGTACTACAACAATTAATTCTACCTTGTGACTGTAGTTACCTACAACAATTATTCTAACTTGTGACTGTAGTTACGTCAACAATTATCCCTACCCTTGTGACTGTCGTTTATTACAACAATTATTCTAACCATGTGATGTAGTTACTACAACACTGATCTACCTTGTGACTGTGTTACTATACAACAATTATTCTACCTTGTGACTGGAGTTACGACAACAATTATTTCTAACCTTGTACCGATTTACTACAACAATTAATCTAACCTTGTGACTGTAGTTTACTACAACAATTTTCTACGCTTGTGACTGTAGTTATCTACAAACAATTATTCTACCTTGTGACTGGAGTTACACAACACTGATTCTACCTTGTGCCGGTAGTTACGACAACAATTATTCTACCTTGTGATGTATTACTTCAACAATTATTCTAACCTTGTGACCGGTATTCTTATCAACAATTAATTCTACTAACCTTGTGACTGTAGTTACTATCAAACAATTATTCTAACCTTGTGACTGAGTTACTACACAATTATTCTACCTGTGACTGGAGTTACTACAACAATTATTCTACCTTTGTGACGTAGTTACTACAACAATTATTCTAAACCTTGTGACTGTAAGTTACTAAACAAAATTGATTCGACCGTGTGACTGGAGTTACTACAACAATTAATTCTACCTTGTGACTGTAGTTATACAACAATTATTCTAACCTTGTGACTGTAGTTACTACAACAATTATTCTACCTTGTGACGTAGTTACGACAAACAATTATTCTAACCTTGTGACTGTAGTTATTACAAACTATTATTCTACCTTGGATCTGTAGTTACTACAACAATTATTCCTAACCTTGTGACTGTAGTTAACTACAACAATTATTCTAACCTTGGCGACTGTAGTTACTACAACTATTATTCTACCTGTGACGGAGTTACTACAAACAATTATTCTAAACCTTGTGACTGTAGTTACTACAACAATTATTCTACCTTGTGACTGTAGTTACTACAACAATTATTCTACCTTGTGACTGTAGTTACTACAACAATTATTCTACCTTGTGACTGTAGTTACTACAACAATTATTCTACCTTGTGACTGTATTACTACCAAACATTATTCTACCTGTGTACTGTAGTTATTACAAACAAGTCTTCCACCTTGTGACTGTAGTTTACTACAACAATTATTCTACCTTGTGACTGTATTACTGCACAACATTTAATTCTACTTGTGACTGTAGTTATTACAACAATTATCTACCTTGTGACGGTAGTTACTACAACAATTATCAGACCTTGTACTGTAGTTACTTACAACAATTATCTACCATTGTGACTGTAGTTTACTACAACAATTATTCTAATATATTCTACCTTTGACTGTAGTGTACTACAACAATTATTCTACCTTGTGACTGTAGTTACTACAACAATTATTCTACCTGACCTGACAGTCTCAATAATGTAAATTTTAATAAGTTGTTTTAAATGCAGAAAAGAACGTGGAAAATATTCAAAATATTTTCCTTAAAAACGAACAAGACAGTAAATAATAATAATAGTATTTATAATAATAATAATATTAAATTATGATACATATTATTATTATTATTATTATATATTATTATTATTATTATTATTATTACTATTATTATTGTTATTATTTTATTATTATAATTATATTGTTATTATTTAATTATTATTATCTATTTATATTATTATTCTTATTATTTATTATTATTATTATTATTAACAATAAATGTATGATTAGGATTATTACTATTCAATACGCCCAATAGGCCTAGTTCATTCAGCTAAAATTAACTTCTTCAACAAACCTAAAAACTTTAACTCAAGATCATTGTGAGGTGGAGGAATAAGTCTCCTCATGAGCTGTGAGAACTGAGAGATAAGTCTCCTCAGGAGCCGGTGAGAATTTAAGAGAAAAGTCTCCTCAGGAGCCGTGAGAACTAAGAGATAAGTCTCCTCAGGATCCGTGAGAACTAAGAGATAAGTCTCCTCAGGAATCCGTGAGAACTAAGTGTAAGTTCCTCAGGAGCCGTGAAAACTAAGAGATAAGTCTCCTCAGGAGCCGTGAAAAACTAAGAGATAAGTCTCCTCAGGATCCGTGAGAACTAAGAGATAAGTCTCCTCAGGATCCGTGAGAACTAAGAGATAAGTCTCCTCAGGAGCCGTGAGAACTAAGAGATAAGTCTCTCAGGATCCGTGAGAATAAAGAGATAATCTCCTCAGGAGCCGTGAGAACTAAAGAGATAAGTCTCCTCAGGATCCGTGAGAAACTAAGAGATAAGTCTCCTCAGGAGCCGTGAGAACTAAGAGATAAGTCTCCTCAGGATCCGTGAGAACTAAGAGATAAGTCTCCTCAGGATCCGTGAGAACTAAGAGATAAGTCTCCTCAGGAGCCGTGAGAACTAAGAGATAAGTCTCCTCAGGATCCGTGAGAACTAAGAGATAAGTCTCCTCAGGAGCCGTGAGAACTAAGCGATAAGTCTCCTCAGGAGCCGTGAGAACTAAGAGATAAGTCCCCTCAGGATCCGTGAAAAACTAAGAGATAAGTCTCCTCAGGAGCCGTGAGAACAAAAGATAATTTCTCCTCAGGAGCCGTGAGAACTAAGAGATAAGTCTCCTCACGATCCGTGAGAACTAAGAGATAAGTCTCCTCAGGAGCCGTGAGAACTAAGAGATAAGTCTCCTCAAGAGCAGTGAGAACTACAGTTCGTCTCCTGGACGAAGTCAAACAGACGGTGACAAATACATAAATTTAGCATAAGACATTATTTTAGTAACGTTTCTCTCAAGAAGAGACCTTAATAAGGTGTTTTTGAGGAAAACAATGGTATACTTTATGAAATTTGTTTCAAAATATTGATTTATAAATGTAATTACTGTTTTATGTATATTTTTTAAAGGATGTTATATAAACATTGATATAAAACTACGGGATCACGATAGTGTTCTTGTAGCCGTGGCCAGCTACAGGAGCACGATAGTGTTCTTGTAGCCGTGGCAACTACTGGAGCACGATAGTGTTTCTTGTAGCCGTGGCCAGCTACAGGAGCCGATATGTTTCTTGTAGCCGTGGCAACCTACTGGAGCACGATAGTGTTCTTGTAGCCGTGGCCAGCTACAGGAGCACGATAGTGTTCTTGTAGCCGTGGCAACCTACAGGAGCACGATAAATTTTTCTTGTAGCCGTGGCTGCTACAGGAACACGATAGTGTTCTTTGTAGCCGTGGCTGCTACCCGGAACACGATAGTGTTTTGTAGCCGTGGCAAGCTACAGGAGCACGATAGTGTTCTTGTAGCCATGGCAAGCTACAGAACAAAGATAGTTTTTCTTGTAGCCATGGCAAGCTACAGAAAACGATAGTGTTCTTTTAGCCGTGGCTGCTACAGGAACACGATAGTGTTCTTGTAGCCGTGCAAGCTACAGGGCACGATAGTGTTCTTGTAGCCGTGGCTGCTACAGGAGCACGATAGTGTTCTTGTAGCCGTGGCCAGCTACAGGGGCCACGATAGTGTTCTTGTAGCCGTGGCCAGCTAAAGGAAAAACGATAGTGTTCTTGTAGCCATGGCAAGCTACAGGAACACGATAGTGTTCTTGTAGCCGTGGCTGCTACAAAGGAACACGATAGTGGTTTTTGTAGCCGTGGCTGCTACAGGAACAAAGATAGTGT
Source organism: Cherax quadricarinatus (assembly GCF_026875155.1). Classification (NCBI taxonomy): domain Eukaryota; kingdom Metazoa; phylum Arthropoda; class Malacostraca; order Decapoda; family Parastacidae; genus Cherax; species Cherax quadricarinatus. The sequence goes on along the minus strand of NC_069476.1, from coordinate 27,206,542 downwards.
TCTGTAGCCGTGGGCAAGCTACAGGAGCACGATTTGTGTGTTCTTGTAGCCATGGCAAGCTGCAGGAACACGAAGTGTTTTTTTGACCATGGCACTACAGGAACACGATATGTTCTTGTAGCCGTGGCTGCTACAGGAACACGATAGTGTTCTTGTAGGGCCCTGGCAAGCTACAGGGGCACGATAGTTTTTCTTGTAGCCGTGGCAAGCTACAGGAAACACGATAGTGTTCTTGTAGCCGGCCAGCTACAGGGGCACGAAAAGTGTTTTTTGTAGCCCTGGCTGCTACAGGAACCGATATGTGTTCTTGTAGCCGTTTGGCAAGCTACAGGACACGATAGTGTTCTTGTAGCCGTGGGTGTTCTTGAGCCGTGGCGCTACGGGAGAAACGATAGTGTTCTTGTAGCCGTGGCCAGCTAAAGGGCACGATGTGTCTTGTACCCGGGGCCCAGCAACAGGGCACGATAGTGTTTCTTGTAGCCGGGGCCCAAGCTACAGGGCACGAAAAGGGTTCTTGTAGCCGTGGCCAGCTACAAGAGCACGATGGTGTTCTTGTAGCCGGGGCCCAAGCTACAGGGCACGATAGTGTTCTTGTACCGGCCAGCTACGGGAGGAAACGATATGTTCTTGTAGCCGTGGCCAACTACAGGAGCACGATAGTTTTCTTGTAGCCGGGGCAAGAAAAACAGGAAA
>NC_069476.1:27140967-27205349 GCF_026875155.1 Cherax quadricarinatus | reverse complement strand
ATGGTAATCCGATGTTCTGGAATCCCCTACCACTTGGATGGAGCACAAGTAGTATAGGTAAGGGCCGGTAGTTGTGAATAATGTTAATAAGTATTATTAACACACGTCTTGCCCCTTTATCTGGCGTCTATCCTGGAAGACCACGCCAGGAACAGAGCTGAAAAATAAGAGAAAATAAAACTGGTTACCCTTTAGCATGATAATATAACATTTAAGAAAGAAAAAAGAATGATAAATGTCAAAATCATTACTGGTAACCAGCAAACACTAGAAAAGAACAAACAGTAATACTCCTGGTAGATCACCCTACCTGATTAGGAGAAGAGTGGAGGCGAAGTGACTCTCCAAACTTCAATCCACACCAGGTAAAGGTCAATATTACCAGGAGTAGAAACTTTAACAAATCGGACACCAGGAACTAGTTTTGCCCCAGCCCGCCAGAGAGGGGGGGGTGTGTGCGCGCGCAACGTAACTCGCTAATGGTTCCTGGGTGCCCGAACAACCTTAACCCCACTTACACCTACTTTTCCCTCACAAACGACATAACGGAAGGGATAGACTCAGAAGTGTCCTTGTTTGCAGATGATGTGAGTTAATGAGAAGAATCAAATCGGATGAGGATCAGGCAGGACTACAAAGAGACCTGGACAGGTTACAAGCCTGGTCCAGCAACTGGCTCCTTGAGTTTAACCCTGCCAAATGCAAAGTCATGAAGATTGGGGAAGGGTAAAGAAGACCGCAGACGCAATATAGTATAGATGGCCAAAGACTGCAAACCTCGCTCAAGGAAAAAGATCTGGGGGTGAGTATAACACCAAGCATATCTCCTGAGGGGCACAACAATCAGATAACTGCTGCAGTATACGGGCGCCTGGCAAACCTACGGATAGCGTTCCGATACCTCAGTAAGGATTCGTTCAAGACTCTGTATACCATTTACGTCAGGCCCATACTGGATTATGCAGCACCAGTTTGGTATCCACACCTTGTCAAGCACGTCAAGAAATTAGAGAAAGTGCAAAGGTTTGCAACAAGACTAGTCCCTGAGCTACGGGGATTGTCCTACGAAGAAAGTTTGAGGGTAATCGGCCTAATGACACTGGAGGACAGGAGGGTCAGAAGAGACATGATAACGACATATAAAATACTGCGTGGAATAGACAAGGTGGACAAAGACGGGATGTTCCAGAGATGGGACAAAGACACAAGAGGTCACAATTGGAAGTTGAAGACTCGGATGAATCAAAGGGATGTTAGGAAGTATTTCTTCAGTCATAGAGTAGTCTGGCCGTGGAATAGCCTAGAAAGTGACGTAGTGGAGGCGGGAACCATACATAGTTTTAAGGAGAGGTATGATAAAGCTCATGGGGCAGAGAGAGAGGACCTAGTAGCAATCAGCGAAGAGGCGTTGCCAGGAGCTATAACTCGACCCCTGCAACCACAAATAGGTGAGTACAAACACACACACACACACACGCACACACACACACACACACACACACACATACATACACACACACACACACATACACACACAAACAATACACGCACACACACACACAACACACATACACACACACCATACATGCACACACACACACACAAAATCAACACACACACACATACACACACTCACACACATACACACACACCACACACACACACATACACACACAAAAAACATACACACACACACACACAATACACAGACACACACACGCACACACACACACATACACACACACATACACAACACACACACATACACACACACACACATAAAACACACCCCACACACAACCCCACACACACACACACACACACACATACACACACACACCCCAAAAACACACACACACACACACACACACAAAACACACACACACACAACACACAACACACACACACACGACAAAAGGGACCCCAAGACGACGGGGAGATCCCAGACACAGGAAGAAGTAAAATTCCCAACCTCCCTAAAAGTTCTATAGAACCCTTTCCCAACCGGGTTTCAACCCCAGGGGCAGCCAAACACTCTAAACCACAACACCCATGCCATATCCAATGCCCCCCCCATACTTTAAAAACCCCACCCCCACAGAAAACCCCCCTTTTTCCTTATCGGGCCCCCTTCCCTTTTTTTCCCCCAAACCCCCCTTTACACCCCCCCCAGACCACAGTCTTAAAAAAGAATTTAAAGGGGTATGGTATACAAAGCAGATGGAATAAAAAATTAAGTATGGGATTTGGCACAAAAGAATAAAGGAGACACCCCCAACTAAACACTCACAGAAACAAAATCCCCAAAGAAAAATTACAGTTCAACCCTTTCCCCCGGATATCAAACCCTTCAGGAAAGACAGAGGGAGGAAAGGGGAGGGGGAGTTGCAGATGCTCTTTTAAAAAGCCAGGGGGGTTTTTTGAAAAAAATGGAAAAGGGTTGGAGGGGTTGGAAAAGGGACACTTGGTGGGAAAACAATCCAGTCTGGGGGACAAAAGGGTTTGAAAATTTGCTATAAGTAAAACCCACCACAAAAAACTGCGGGGGACCAAGAAAGAATACGAGAGACAACAACCCATGGTCGAAAAACACTACCCCAGGGGGCCCCGGGAGGGGGCACACGTGGGGGGGGGGCAAAGTTACTATTTAAAGGGGAAAATTTCCCAATCACAAGGAGATTGACGGGGAAAACCCGGGAGCCCCGGGGGGTTTCCCGAAACAGGGAGAGCCAAGATGAGGGATGTAGTACGGAAAACCTAATGCATCAACATGTAAAAGGAAACTACCAAGAGAGAGAAGATGAACCACAAGCGGGACCTTGTATTCACCTTGATAGTTCAGACATCGAGGATTTTTTTATGAAAAGGCCCCTGGGAGCTAGTGACATGTGGTTCTTGCTTCACAACATTTTTTGGGAGCCCCAAAGTGGGAGAGTAGCGGGAAAATAGGAGGGGAAAAACCAAATAAAAAGGGGGAACTATTTCGGGGCGTAGGAACTTCCTTCAAAACATTCAGGGGGAAAAAGGGAACTTACAGGAAAACCAGCCCAAAAGAAAGGGATGGACAAAGTGGCAAAAAAAAATGCAAGGAGGCAAGGGAGGTTTTTTCCCCCAAAGGGAAAACAGAAAAAATGGGAAGAACAAACGGGGCCTTGGGTTTTCCCCCAAAGGTGTAGGGACAAAAACAAGGTGAACTATAGAAGGGAAAAAGGAAACAGAAGACAGAGAACTCAGGAAAAAAATTTAATTTTAGCCGAAGAGCCAGAAATAAAATTTTCAAAATTTTAAAAATGGGGGGTCACGACAATATGAAAATAAACAAGCATCGAAAGTCAAGACTGACCCGAAGCTTTTTGTACAGCCATCCAAAAGGAAAAAAACCCACCCAAGGGCCAGGAAATTTAGATGAGAGGGTGATGGGGGGAAATTTTCCAAACAAACGACCGAGGGTAAGTCAGGACCAACACGAAATTTAAAGAAGTATTTACAGTGGAAACCAGTAGGACTCCCCGGAAATCAGAACAGGGGGGGACAAGCAAGTGCTGGAGGAAAGGGACTATAACCCAAAGGGGGAAGTGAAGAAGCTGCATGCGGGAAATTGACCCCCTCAAAGGCGGTGGGGGCCAAAAAACCATCTCTCCGTGGGGGCCTTTAAAAAGGGAAAGGGATATTTGTGTGCCCTTAACAAAGATCCCTTTTAACCCAACATTTGGGAAAATGGGCAACTCCCGAGGTATGGAAAATGGCAAAAGTAAATCCCAATTTTTAAAAAGGGGGGCAGACTTTAGGCACTTTAAAATACAACCCCGGATCATAAAAGTGTAAAAGTAAGGGAAGGTTTATGGAGAGATCATCAGGGGGGAGGTGGGGGACACCTGGGAAAAAAAAAGGTTTTATAATTGACAACCAGCTCGGGTTTCAGGGAAGGAAAATCCCGTGTCAAAAAACCATAGAGTTTTATGACAAGGGGACAGAAGTAAAAAAAAGAGAGAGAGGGGTGGGTGACTGCATTTTTTTTTGGGCTGCAAAAAGGCCTTCGACACAGTTTTCCCCACAAGAGGGTTAACGAAAAAGCTAAAGATCAGGCACACATAAAAAGGGGAAAAACACTGCCCAAAGGAACAGAGAATACCCGACCCGGGAGGCAACAACGAGTATGGGGAGGCATGTCCCGTTGGGCCCTGTGAAAAAGCGGGGGTTCCCCAAGGGGTCAGTCCCCGGCCTGTGCTGTTTTTTGGTATATATAAAAGACATAACGGAAGGGATAGACTTTAGAAGTGCCCTTTTTTGCAGATGATTTTGAAGTTAATGAGAAAAATCAAATCGGGGAGGAAACCCGGGAGGACACAAAGAGCCTGGACAGGCGCAAGCCTGGTCAGAACTGGCTCCTTGAGTTTTTTAAACCCCGCCAAATGCAAAGTCATGGGAAAATTGGGGGAAAGGGGAAAGAAAACCGCAGGCCCCAAAAATTTTGTTTTGATGGCCCCAAAAACTGCAAAAACCCCAAATCAAGGGGAAAAAAATCTGGGGGGGAGTATAAAAACCGAGCATATCTCCTGAGGCGCACATAAATCAGATAAAAAATGGCAGGGATCCCGGGGGCCCGGCAAACCTACGGATAGCCCATTTCCCATTTCCTCAGTAAGGGGTCCCTTCAAGACCCTGTATACCATTTAGTCAGGCCCATACTGGAGTATGGGAGCACCGTTTTGGAAAACCACACCCAGTCAAGCACGTCAAGAAATTAGGGAAAAAAAGGCAAAGGTTTGGGAAAAGGGCTAGTCCCCGAGCTACGGGGGTTGTCCACGAAGAAAGGGTTTAGGGAAAACGGCCTGAAAAACACTGGAGGCCAGGGGGGGCAGGGGAGACCCTGATAACGACATATAAAATTCTGCGGGAATAACAAGGTGGGGCAAAGGAAAAAGGATTTTTCCAGAATTTGGGGCCCCAGAACAAGGGTCAAATTGGAAGTTGAAGAATCAGATGAATCAAGGGTTTTTAGGAAGTATTTCTTCAGTAAAAGAGTAGTCAAGTCATGGAATAGTTTTAGAAAATGAAGTTTGTGGGGGCGGGAAAACCCTACATAGTTTTAAGGCAGGGAGATAAAGCTCAGTACGGGAAAAAGAGAAAGGGCCTAAATAACAGTGAACAGGCGGGGGCCCGGAGCTATGACTCGACCCTCAAACCCCAAAAAGGTAGTACAAATAAGGGGAGTACAACTACACAAAAAACAAAAACACACATATAAACACAAACATATCGGGGGGATAGACTCAGAAGTGTCCTTGTTTGCGATGATGCGAAGTTTAAAGAGAAGAAACAAATCTGATGAGGATCACGCAAGACTACAAAAAGACCTGGACAGGCACAAACCTGGTCCACAACGGCTCCTTGAATTTAACACCTGCCAAATGCAAAGTCATGAAGTTTGGGGGAAGGGCAAAGAAGACCGCAGACACAATATAGTTTAGAGGGCCAAAGACTGCAAACCTCACTCAAGGAAAAAGATCTGGGGTGAGTATAACACCGAGCATGTCTCCTGAGGCGCACATCAATCAGATAACTGCTGCAGCATACGGGTGCCTGACAAACCTACGGATAGCGTTCCGATACCTAAGTAAGGATTCGTTTAAGACTCTGTATACCATTTACGTCAGGCCCATACCGGAGTATGCAGCACCAGTTTGGAATCCACACCTAGTCAAGCACGTTAAGAAATTAGAGAAAGTGCAAAGGTTTGCAACAAGACTAGTCTCAGAGGTACGGGGATTATCCTACGAAGAAAGGTTGAGGGAAATCGACCTGACGACACTGAAGGACAGGAGGGTCAGGGGAGACAAGATACAACATATAAAATACTGCGCGGAATAGACAAGGTGGACAAAGACGGGATGTTCCAGAGAAGGGACACAGAAACAAGAGGTCACAATTGAAAGTTGAAGACTCAGATGAATCAAAGGGATGTTAGGAAGTATTTCTTCAGTCATAGAGTAGTCAGGCCGTGGAATAGCCTAGAAAGTGACGTAGTGGAGGCGGGAACCATACATAGTTTTAAGGAGAGGTATTATAAAGCTCATGGGGCAGAGAGAGAGAGAGAGGACCTAGTAGGAATCAGCGAAGAGGCGGGGCCAGGAGCTGTGACTCGACCCCTGCAACCACAAATAGGTGAGTACACACACACACACACACACACACACACCACACACACACACACACATACACACACACAACATACACATACACACACACACACACACATACACACACACACACACATACACACACACACACATACACACACACACATACACACACACACACATACACACACACACATACACACACACACACATTCACACACACACACATACACACACACACATGGTATAAACCTTGGTAATAAATACCGACAAGTTGGTTTAGAAAGACACGTAAGCAAACACTTTAACAAAATTTATTAAAAACGTTTCGGTACTGGGACCTTGATCACTTCTAACATACAGAGGTAGAAAGACATTATTATATAGGCGGATAGTGAGATGTGACGCACGTGACCTGAGGAATGTCATAAGAACATAAGAATGGAGGAACACTGTAGAAGGCCTACTGGCCCATGCGAGGCAGGTCCTTATCAAAACAACCTCTGCCTATGATGAGAGGGGTAGACGATGAAACATGTGACTCCTGTGTTGTTGGGTTGGTGCTGCTTAAGTATCAGTATGCCAGTGTTTTTGAAATTTTGTAGTTTCCAGTGTTGCGTTCTATAGTGTCGGGGACGGTGATTAGTGAGGCTTCTAGGAAACCGTCGGCGTCTGAGGTCTGGTTCGGTGAGAACGAGTTGTGCCTCGTTCCAGTTCCATAAAATGCCCGTGGAGTCTCTGTGGAGGACACAGGCATACCTTACATCGTCTCTGTTAGAGGCATTTCGAGCTCATTCAGGCGGACTGCAAGATCTCTGCCTGTCCGCCTACATATTTTTTTGGGGACAGAACCCACAGGGGATAGTGTAGATGCCTGCTGTAGAAGTTAGAGGTGTGGGGCTGCGTTTAGTAGAAGGATGGCATCCCACTACGGCCTATCACTTCGGCATAGGGAGTGCACCACACAGACTAGCCGGCCACCTTGCCAAATCCCTTTCAGCGCTTCTGGGCACTAATCAGTCAAGCCCACCTAAAACCCACTCAGGTGCCCTTTCCTCCCGAATTTCCAACCAGAATGTCAAAAACAAAAGCATGGCTTCCTTCGATGTCACAGCCCTCTTTACCAACGTTCCTACTGACGCTGCAATCAACAGTCTGAGACAGAGGCTCACGGGAAAACCACGACCTCCCTTTACCTCTTCTAGATTTCATCAATCTAGTGGAACTGTGTGTTAATTTCAACTTCTTCAAGTATCAGGACAACTGTTACAAACAATGCTTTGGGACGGCAATGGGCAGCCGCTCAGTGCTGTGCTTGCCAACCTCTTAAATGGAAAATTTGGGAGACAGAGAAATTCAGCACCCTCATTCCCAACAACAGTTACCTGGCTAAGATACGTTGATGATATATTGGTTTTCTATCCGAGACGTCTCAATATCCAGGCCCTTTTTAAATAAGATCAATCAGTTAACCATAAATAAAGTTTACACTTGAATCCGAAAATGATGGCAAACTTCCTTTCCTCGACGTTCTACTGGGGCAGATCTCCCGACAGTGACAAACTTCTCTTTAAAATGTATAGAAAAAACCCATCAACAAGGACGATCTTATACACTTTTATTCACATCAAGACACCCGCACTAAGAGAGGAGCCCTCATTGGCTTCTTCTTGAGAGCTCTTCGCATCTCCACCCTTGTTTTCTAGAAGAAGAATGCACTTACATAACACAAGCCTTTACACGTCTTCAGTTCCCATCTTTCTTCATTTCCCAGATTGCAGACTCAAGGCACAAGCTATCCTCAACAAACCCCCCATGGAACAGCCCCCCAAACAGTTCATAGTATCCCATGTGGCGATGTTTTCCACGAATACTCTCCGGGGACTTGCTATGAGTAACATCAACGTTTTTCCCCCATAAAACATTCTCTATCAAAGACCTCACTACTAAACGCAGCCCACACCTCTAACTTCTACAGCAGGCGTCTACACATCCCCTGCGGGTTCTGTCCCAAAAATATGTAGGCGAGACAGGCAGAGATCTTGCAGTCCGCCTGAATGAGCATCGAAATGCCTCTAACAGAGACGATGAAAGGTTTTGCCTGTGTCCTCCACAAAGACTCCACGGGGCATTTGATGAACTGGAACGAGGGACAACTCGTTCTCACCGAACCAGACCTGAACGCCGACGGTGCCTAGAAGCCTCACTAATCACCGTCACCGACACTATAGAACGCAACACTGGAAACTACAAAATTTCAAAAAAAATTGGCATACAATATACTTAAGCGCACCAACCCAACAACACAGGAGTCACATGATTTCATCGTCTACCCGTCCTCATCACAGGCAGAGGTTGGGAGTAAGACACTTGTGCAACATCTGGGTATCTTTATTGTAGACGTTTCGCCCTCCAGGCTTTATCAATACAAATTCTGGAAAATAACTGAATGACGTAAAACTATGAACAGAAAATAGGTATCAGTCCCCCCAAACCTAGAGTAGGTGCGAACAGCACCATAGTCGTGGAGATTCTTAAGCAGAAGAAAGAATCCTGGCGCTTATATTGTAACGTCAGGTGAAGCAGACGAGGGCAAATTCACTGGTAGGCGGGAATTCCCCAGTGGAAGTAGGGCCTCCCAAAGAGATGGGTTAGTTGTAGTGGTAGTTGTCGTAGACGTGAAGGTTATGTACATGTCCTCAGAATTAAGATTCCATGATGTTGCAGTGTCTGACAAGTTGTGTACGAATGGTATATAACCCTTCACGTCTACGACAACTACCACTACAACTAACCCATCTCTTTGGGAAGGACCTACTTCCACTGGGGAATCCCGCCTACCAGTGAATTTGCCCTCGTCTGCTTCACCTGACGTTACTATATAAGCGCCAGGATTCTTTCTTCTGCTTCAGAATCTCCACGACTATGGTGCTGTTCGCACCTACTCCTAGGTTGAGGGACTGATTACCTCATCTTCTGTACATAGTTCTACTGTCTTCAAGTTATGTCCTAGAATTTGTATTGATAAAGCCACTGGATGGCGAAACGTCTACAATAAAGATACCCAGATGTTGCACAAGTGTCTTACTCTCATCTTGTCGGTATTATATACCATTCGTACACAACAGGCAGAGGTTGTTTTGATAAGGACCTGCCTCGCATGGGCCAGTAGGCCTTCTACAGTGTTCCTCCATTCTTATGTTTTTATGACATTCCTCAGGTCACGTGCGTCACATCTCACTCTCCGCCTATATATATAATGTCTTTCTACCTCTGTATGTTAGAAGTGATCAAGGTCCCAGGACCGAAACGTTTTCTGATAAATATGTTATAGTGTTTGCTTACGTGTCTTTCTAAACCACACACACACACACACACACACATACACACACACATACACACACACACATACACACACATACATACACACACACACAAACATACCCACAATACTACATAATAACTGCATGGGCCAGTAGGCCTTCTACAGTGTTCCTCCATTCTTATGTTCTTATGACATTCCTCAGGTCACGTGCGTCACATCTCACTCCTCCGCCTATTATATATAATGTCTTTCTACCTCTGTATGTTAGAAGTGATCAAGGTCCCAGGACCGAAACGTTTTCTGATAAATATGTTATAGTGTTTGCTTACGTGTCTTTCTAAACCACACACACACACACACACACACACATACACACACCCCACATACACACACATACATTACACACACACACAAACATAACCACAATACTACATAATAACTGCCATACAGAAATGAACGTGCAGTTATCGTAGCCAACACACACAGCACACCACACACGTACATACACACACACAACACAAAACATACACACACACACACGTACACCCACAAAACATACACACACACACACATACACACACATACACACATCCCACACACAAACATACCACAATACTACATAATGAACATTAAATGGTATAAAATACCGACGGGTTTTTGGGTAAGACACATATGCAACAGTTAGGTATCTTTATTATGAAACGTTTCGCCTACACAGTGGGCTTCTTCATCAAGATGAACATCGAAAGGTAAAACAATACCGACAGGTTGTTAGGTAAACCATATGCAACAGTTAGACAACTTTATTCCGAAACGTTTTCGCCTACACAGTAGGCTTTCTTCAGTCGAATACAGAAAGTAGGCAGGAACAGTAGAGATGTGAAAGACGATGTAATCAAGCCAACACCCTTAAAGTCGTAGATTTGAGGTTGTCAGTCCCTCGGCCTGGAGAAGTTCAGTTCCAAGACTAGGGAAATGAACTTTTCCAGGCCGAGGGGCTGACAACCTCAAATTCCCACGACTTTAAGGTTTATGGGGCTGATTACATCGTCTTCACACCTACAGTTCCTGCCTACTTTCTGTATTCGACTGAAGAAGCCTACTGTGTAGGCGAAACGTTTCGGAATAAAGTTGTCTAACTGTTTTCATATGATTCTTCAGTCAAGTACAAGGGAAAAATTGATAGAAGCAGAAGATACTTGAAGACGATGTAATCAGTCCATCACCCTTATAAAGTTTTGAGGTGGTCAGTCCCTCAGTCTGGAGAAGAGCATTGTTCCATCGTATGAAACAATATGGAGATGAAGTGACAGGATGGAGCTTTTTATAGCGCCAAGAGGTGAGACTAGGCCACTAGGAGAGGTAAGAACTCAGATGCGAACGTCAGGTCCCCTCTCAAATCCAGCCGCTCTCACTAGTGGAAGTTGTCGAAGTTGATTGCAGGTCTGTACCAAGATACCCTTGTGTTGCAGTGTCTGACAGATTGAACATTAAAATGGTCACTTCATCTCCATATTGTTTCATACGATGGAACAATGCTCTTCTCCAGACTGAGGGACTGACCACCTCAAAACTTTAAGGGTGATGGACTGATTACATCGTCTTCAAGTATCTTCTGCTTCTATCAACTTTTCTGTGCTTGACTGAAGAAGCCTACTGTGTAGGCGAAACGTTTCATAATAAAGATACCTAACTGTTGCATATTGTCCTTACCTAACAACCCGTCGGTATTTTATACCATTTTAAGTTTAATCTGTCAGACACTGCAACACAAAGTATCTTGGTACAGACCTGCATCAACTTCGACAACTTTCCCCTAGGAGAGCGGCTGGATTTGAGAGGGACCTGACCTCTCAACATCTGAGTTCTTACCTCTCCTAGTGGCCTACGTCTCACCTCTTGGCGCTATATAAGCTCCATCCTGTCACTTCATCTCCATATTGTTTCATACTATGGAACAATGCTCTTCTCCAGACGAGGAACTGACCACCTCAAAACTTTAAGGGTGATGGACTGATTACATCGTCTTCAAGTATCTTCTGCTTCTATCAACTTTTCTGTACTTGACTGAAGAAGCCTACTGTGTAGGCGAAACGTTTCATAAAAAAGATACCTAACTGTTGCATATGTGTCTTACCTAACAACCTGTCGGTATTTTATACCATTTTAATGTTCAATCTGTCAGACACTGCAACACAAGGGTATCTTGTACAGACCTGCCCAAACAACTTCGACAACTTCCTCTAGTGAGAGCGGCTGGATTTGAGAGGGACCTGACGTCTCAGCGTCTGAGTTCTTACCTCTCCTAGTGGCCTACGTCTCACCTCTTGGCGCTATAAAAAGCTCCATCCTGTCACTTCATCTCCATATTGTTTCATACGATGGAACAATGCTCTTCTCCAGACTGAGGGACTGACCACCTCAAAACTTTAAGGGTGATGGACTGATTACATCGTCTTCAAGTATCTTCTGCTTCTATCAACTTTTCTGTACTTGATGATAAATTAGACACATGTGCAACTCTTGGGTATCTTTATTGAGGAAACGTTTCGCCACACAGTGGCTTCATCAGTCCATACAAAGGAGAATCTTGAAGAATAGGAGGAGAATGAGGTAATCAGTCCCTCAACCTTGAGTCGATGTGGTCAGTCCATCAATCTTGAATAGAATACGGCATACATGCTGAGAAGGAGCTTATAAACCGTTGGTAGGTGAGGTTCAGCAGTCAGAGGTAGTGTAACATTTGTTCAATGCTGAAGTAGGTCGTGCCCAAGAATCAGGCAAGCGAAGAATTCCCAAGTATCAAGATCCCAAGAAGATGCAGTGTCTGACAGGATTGTAGATGAATGGTTCAGAGAACCGCCTACTGTGTAGGCGAAACGTTTCATAATAAAGATACCTAACTGTTGCATATGTGTCTTACCTAACAATACTACATAATACCTGCCAGTACAGAGAATGAACGTGCAGTTATCGTAGCCAACATGCACACACATACATACACACACACACACCCACACTCACACACACACTCACACACACACAAAACACACACACACACACACACACACACACACACATACACACACACACACACATACACACACAAACATACCCACAATACTACATAACTGCCAGTACAGAGAATGAACGTGCAGTTATCGTAGCCAACATGACGCTAACCACTAATACCTCACCACCGTAATTGTTTGTTACTGAGATTCACGAGGATTGTAATTTAGCATCACAAGTTTTATGATCCTCAAAATAATACCACTGATATTGACGAGGCTCTATACTAGACGAAGTTGTGTGCCATAAATGTGGTGGACGCTGTACGTCAAGTGCTGTTGTGTATACAGTGACTCTCTCATAAACGGTGCAGTAAATGGTTTAGCTAACACACAAGTAGAGAAGAAGACGAGGAAGAGGAATTAGAGAACAGGGGATGATAAACAACATAACACAGATAGGAGAAATAGGAAGTAGGTGAGCGTGACGACCTGTGGTGAGCGTGACGACCTGTGAGCGTGACGACCTGTGATGAGCGTCACGACCTGTGGTGAGCGTGACGACCTGTGAACGTGACGACCTGTGAGCTTGACGACCTGTGATGAGCGTCACGACGTGTGGTGAGCGTGACGACCTGTGAGCGTGACGACCTGTGAGCGTGACGACCTGTGGTGAGCGTGACGACCTGTGGTGAGCGTGACGACCTGTGGTGAGCGTGACGACCTGTGATGAGCGTCACGACGTGTGGTGAGCGTGACGACCTGTGAGCGTGACGACCTGTGGTGAGCGTGACGACCTGTGGTGAGCGTGACGACCTGTGGTGAGCGTAACGACCTGTGAGCGTGACGACCTGTGGTGAGCGTGACGACCTGTGGTGAGCGTGACGACCTGTGAGCGTGACGACCTGTGAGCGTGACGACCTGTGAGCGTGACGACCTGTGAGTGTGACGACCTGTGATGAGCGTCACGACCTGTGGTGAGCGTGACGACCTGTGAGCGTGACGACCTGTGACCTTGACGACCTGTGATGAGCGTCACGACCTGTGGTGAGCGTGACGACCTGTGAGCGTGACGACATGTGAGCGTGACGACCTGTGAGCGTGACAACCTGAGAGCGTGACGACCTGTGAGCGTGACGACCTGTGAGTGTGACGACCTGTGATGAGCGTCACGACCTGTGGTGAGCGTGACGACCTGTGAGCGTGACGACCTGTGACCTTGACGACCTGTGATGAGCGTCACGACCTGTGGTGAGCGTGACGACCTGTGAGCGTGACGACATGTGAGCGTGACGACCTGTGAGCGTGACAACCTGAGAGCGGTGACACCTGTGAGCGTGACGACCTGTGAGCGTGACGACCTGTGATGAGCGTGACGACCTGTGGTGAGCGTGACGACCTGTGAGCGTGACGACCTGTGAGCTTGACGACCTGTGATGAGCGTCACGACCTGTGGTGAGCGGGACGACCTGTGAACATTACGGCATGTGAGCGTGACGACCTGTGATGAGCGTGACGACTTGTGGTGAGCGTAACGACCTGTGGTGAGCGTGACGACCTGTGGTGAGCGTGACGACCTGTGGTGAGCGTGACGACCTGTGAGCTTGACGACCTCTGAGCGTGACGACCTGTGATGAGCGTGACGACCTGTGGTGAGCGTGACGACCTGTGGTGAGCGTGACGACCTGTGATGAGCGTGACGACCTGTGGCGAGCGTGACGACCTGTGGTGAGCGTGACGACCTGTGATGAGCATGACGATCTGTGGTGAGCGTGACGACCTGTGATGAGCGTGACGACCTGTGGTGAGCGTGACGACCTGTGATGAGCATGACGATCTGTGGTGAGCGTGACGACCTGTGATGAGCGTGACGACCTGTGGTGAGCGTGACGACCTGTGGTGAGCGTGACGACCTGTGATGAGCGTGACGACCTGTGGTGAGCGTGACGACCTGTGGTGAGCGTGACGACCTGTTATGAGCATGACGATCTGTGGTGAGCGTGACGACCTGTGATGAATGTGACGACCTGTGACCGTGACGACCTGTGATGAGCGTGACGACCAGTGAGCGTGACGACCTCTGGTGAGCGTGACGACCTGTGAGCGTGACAACCTGTGGTGAGCGTGACGACCTGTGAGCGTGACAACCTGTGAGCGTGACGACCTGTGGTGAGCGTGACGACCTGTGAGCGTGACGACCTGTGGTGAGCGTAACGACCTGTGATGAGCGTGACGACCTGTGGTGAGTGTGACGATCTGTGATGAGGGTGACGAACGGTGATGAGGGTGACGACCTGTGGTGAGCGTGACGACCTGTGGTGAGCGAGACGACCTGTTGTGAGCGTAACGACATGTGGTGAGCGTGACGACCTGTGGTGAGCGTGACGACCTGTGGTGAACGTGACGACCTGTGGTGAACGTGACGACCTGTGGTGAGCGTGACGACCTGTGGTGAACGTGACGACCTGTGGTGAACGTGACGACCTGTGGTGAGCGTGACAACCTGTGGTGAACGTGACGACCTGTGGTGAGCGTGACAACCTGTGGTGAACGTGACGACCTGTGGTGAACGTGACGACCTGTGGTGAACGTGACAACCTGTGGTGAGCATGACAACCTGTGGTGAGCGTGGCGACCTGTGGTGAACGTGACGACCTGTGGTGAACGTGACGACCTGTGGTGAACGTGACAACCTGTGGTGAACGTGACGACCTGTGGTGAGCGTGTCGACCTGTGGTGAACGTGACGACCTGTGGTGAGCGTGACAACCTGTGGTGAACGTGACGACCTGTGGTGAACGTGACAACCTGTGGTGAACGTGACGACCTGTGGTGAGCGTGACGACCTGTGGTGAACGTGACGACCTGTGTTGAGCGTGACAACCTGTGGTGAACGTGACGACCTGTGGTGAACGTGACAACCTGTGGTGAACGTGACGACCTGTGGTGAGCGTGACGACCTGTGGTGAACCTGACGACCTGTGGTGAGCGTGACAACCTGTGGTGAACGTGACAACCTGTGGTGAACGTAACAACCTGTGGTGAACGTAACAACCTGTGGTGAACGTGACAACCTGTGGAGAACGTGACAACCTGTGATGAACGTGACAACCTGTGGTGATCGTGACAACCTGTGGTGAACGTGTCAACCTGTGGTGAACGCTGACCAACCGCTGCAGCTCAACTCTCACACTATAGCTCAACTGGAAGATATCTTAGATCCCTGCCTTCATTCTTCATATCTTAGATACCTGACTTCATGTTTTTATATCTTAAATACCTGACTTCATATCTTAGATACCTGACTTCATGTTTTTATATCTTAAATACCTGACTTCATATCTTAGATACCTGACTTCATGTTTTTATATCTTAAATACTTGACTTCATATCTTAGATACCTGACTTCATGTTTTTATATCTTAAATACCTGACTTCATATCTTAGATACCTGACTTCATGTTTTTATATCTTAAATACTTGACTTCATATCTTAGATACCTGACTGCATACCTTGGATACCTGACTTTATATCTTAGATACCTGACATCATATCTTAGATACCTGACTTCGTCTCTTAGATACCTGACTTCATATCTTAGATACCTGACTTCATACTTTACATATCTAACTTCATGTTTTAGATACCTGACTTCATATCTTCATATCTTAGATACCTGACTTCATATCTTCATATCTTAGATACCTGACTTCATATCTTAGACATATGACTTAATGTATTAGATACCTGACTTCATACCTTAGATACCTGACTTTACACCTTAAATACCTGACTTCATATCTTAGATACCTGACTTCATTTCTTAGATATGTGATTTCATATCTTTGATACCTGACTTCATGTCTTAGATACCTGACTTCATACCTTAGATACCTGACTTTACACCTTAAATACCTGACTTCATACCATAGATACCTGACTTCATACCTTAGATACCTGACTTCATCCCTTGGATACCTGACTTCATACCTTAGATACCTGACTTCATACCTTGGATACCTGACTTTATACCTTGGATACCTGACTTTATACCTTGGATACCTGACTTCACACCTTGGATACCTGACTTCATACCTTGGATACCTGACTTCATACCTTGGATAACCGACTTCATACCTTAGATACCTGACTTCATACCTTAGATACCTGACTTCATACCTTAGATACCTGACTTCATACCTTAGATACCTGACTTCATACCTTAGATACCTGACTTCATAACCCTTTGATACCTGACTTCATACCTTAGATACCTGACTTCATACCTTAGATACCTGACTTCATACCTTAGATACCTGACTTCATACCTTAGATACCTGACTTCATATATTGTTCCAGTGACGATATTGTACCATTCAGTTCTTTATATTTTCTTTCCTCTACCATAGTAAAACACAATAGAGTTATACTCTAGAAAGTAATGCATAGATTGTGTTGCATTTCTCAACACAGCTCTTGGGCCCTTTCAGGGTATTGAGTTATTGCTTCTGAATATCTTAGATCCTTTAAAGACAAAATATTAATGTGTTTGACAGCCGTATATAACGTCCCATAGAAGGTAATATTAATTTCTTTTGATAAATGATTCTCTAGGCCTGTCTTAAAGTATTTTGCTCATGTCTGCACGGCCTAAAAAATTTACTTCTCGAGCTACAATAAATATCACAGTTGGGAGGAGACATAAGTGCTTGAAAGTATTAAGTAAACACAGATTTTATATTAAAAATACACATAAAACGCATGAGAATTTCAATTTAAAACAGATTAAAAATTGCGTAAATGCAGCTAAATCTGTAAAATTGTTGAAAAAAATAAAAAGAAGTCACATAATATATTAGACTAATAACCCGGACATTGGAGAAAGAAGTCTATGACGACGTTTCGGTCTTAACTGGATCATTGACTAGTTAATGGTCGAAATCGTAGCGAAAAGCGTGGACACAATCTTCTTCTGCTATGTGCGGGATGTCTACGTATTGTTCCAGTCACGGTATTGTGGCTTTTAGTTGGTCACGTAACACTTGACTCTTTGACTTTATTGTGTGAGCTGGGTTGAAACAGTTCCAGGTTTCCAGTAGTTAGTGACTCTGCACGTCTTGTCCAGACTACCAGGTGCGGAGTAGAATTTATACTCCTGAATCTCCTGGAAATGTGGAATCTGGAAGTAATGTTAGTCCTGTCTTTACTTTCAGTATTTACGCTGACTCATCCTCACTGGATGAGTCTGGACGGTCTAGTTCCTTTCTCTAATTATTATGCACATGATATTTAAATCTTGAGAGCAATGAATATTTTCTCCTGTTAATGGGACTTGCAATACTGTAGCAAAGAGTTGCAAATAGCGATGTCAAGCACATAGCTGAAGAGGCTGGTTCATATGTCATCTGTTCCCCATAGGAGTTTTATAGAGATTGGTGACACAAATGTTTTGCAAATCATTAAACACTGTTATCACAGCAGTAAATAAAATCAAGGCACATCTTAATTCCCGTCTGTTTCGACAGTTCTGCATTAAAAATAATGACGATTTTGAACATTTGTTGTTGAACACAGAAGTTAGATGACTGTCAAAGGGAAACTTCCTGAGACGTTTCTATCAATATTTCCAAGACTCCAATTCAGTTCTATGTGATGAACTAAGAAACATCAAGCATGACACTGCTTGTCAGATGCGTTCACAAAGTTCAACGAAGTTAATTTGCAACTGCAAGAAAATAAGGTTAATCTTATCAAAGTCAGATCTGCCCTTTCCACATTTCTGTCCAAGTTACAGTCATTCAGACGTAACACAGCCCGTAGTGAGCTCTTCCAGTTTCCGACCATCTCTGAACTGAAGATCATACCAGACGATGATCTTCAAGTGTATTGTGCACACCTGAATGAGCTGCATAGAGTCGTCTGTCAGATTTCAAGATCATTCCCAGATATTAGGAATGAAAAAACAGGAATGATGGAGGATGAACTAATTTCACTCCAAAATGACATTGAGCTGAGGACAAAGTCAAATTTTTTTTATGATATTTTATTAAAAAAAAAGAATCTGACAGCTACCCTATACTGTGGAACAAAGTCAACATACACTTTATTGCCCTCCCAAGATCATAATTGGTAGAGCAAGGCTTTAGTGAAGTCGCTATGCTTCTTTCCAAGCAGAGAAACAACGTGAAAATTACTGTAAGAGGGAATCTAAGACTTCTTAGTGTCTTCAAGACTGATGTTGAGAAGCTGACGTTCTTGCACTAAGCACATCCATCTCATTACAACTGTAAACACAATGTAGTTACAGATAAGATGTAAATTTACCGTTACATATTGTTAAATAATTGGTTTAATTTCTTAATTTTTATTTGTGAAATAATTACATTTGTTTATACTGTTAGATTACCTGTTTTGAATTTGCAATAAACCTAATACCAAGAAAGAAGTGTGTTCGTATATGTGTGTGGGGGAGGAAGGGGCGCTAGGACATGGCCTGGGAGCAAAGGGGGCGGCAGCCTGAAAAAGTTTGGGAACCTCTGTTAGAGTAATAAGCTCTGATAAAGAGGCAGGAGACCTCTACTCTCCTGAGCTAACATAACTGAGGCATTTGGTGAAGGGTTCACTGCTAGCACCAGAATACAGCATTGTGATTATCTTCCTAATTTGCACTTACAGAACAACGTTCCATCAGTGGAAGAATTTAGTGATCCCTCCTTCACTTAGTCCTTATTCATGTTCTCTGTATCAAATAAATTTAGAGTATCATTTCGGATATTTCTTCGTAGCAGCATATCTGTACTTGTACTTCAGCTAGAGGTATGGTACTAGGCCACAGTACAAGAAATTGTCATCATAAAAACTGTCTTCTGGTAGTGGCATTGTTTTAGGCAATTTTTTAGGGGTAAAATTAATATCCTGCTCCTCGGTTGACACCTTGGTTCCAAGTCAACAAAACTGAAGACTCAGCTACATATTTCTGACATATTCGATGCAATCTTGGCTGGTATATTTAAACCCAGGTCTTCCTCATAAGTTTTAGATCCTGTCACGTCACCTAAATGGGAAATATAAAACAATATGAAATATGGGTTACTAATTTGTCCTCTACCTTGATAATATATCCGCATCAACCAGGTCTAATTCCACCTAAATGACGCTATCATTTTGACTAGGTGACAGCCACCTGGTACTCTCTGTTTATCCTCTCGTGCTCCATAGCAGCCATGGCTACAAGAACACTATCGTGCTCCATAGCAGCCATGGCTACAAGAACACTATCGTGCTCCATAGCAGCCATGGCTACAAGAACACTATCGTTTCTCCATAGCAGCCATGGCTACAAGAACACTATCGTGCTCCATAGCAGCCATGGCTACATAGAACACTATCGTGCTCCATAGCAGCCATGGCTACAAGAACACTATCGTGCTCCATAGCAGCCATGGCTACAAGAACACTATCGTGCTCCATAGCAGCCATGGCTACAAGAACACTATCGTGCTCCATACAGCCATGGCTACAAGAACACTATCGTGCTCCATAGCAGCCATGGCTACAAGAACACTATCGTGCTCCATAGCAGCCATGGCTACAAGAAACACTATCGTGCTCCATAGCAGCCCATGGCTACAAGAACACTATCGTGCTCCTGTAGCAGCCACGGCTACAAGAACACTATCATGCTCCTGTAGCAGCCATGGCTATAAGAACACTATCGTGCTCCTGTAGCAGCCAAAGCTACAAGAACACCATCGTGCAACTGTAGCTTGCCATGGCTACAAGAACACTATCGTGCTCCAGTAGGTTGCCACGGCTACAAGAACACTATCGTGCTCCTGTAGCTTGCCATGGCTACAAGAACACTATAGTGTTCCTGTAGCTTGCCATGGCTACAAGAGCACTACCGTGCTCCAGTAGGTTGCCATGGCTACAAGAAAACTATCGTGCTCCTGTAGCTTGCCATGGCTACAAAAACACTATCGTGCTCCTGTAGCAGCCAAAGGCTAAAAGAAACACCATCGTGCTCCTGTAGCTTGCCATGGCTACAAGAACACTATCGTGCTCCTGTACCTTGCCACGGCTACAAGAACACTATCGTGCTCATGTAGCTTGCCATGGCTACAAGAACACTATCGTGCTCCTGTAGCTTGCCACGGCTACAAGAACACTATCGTGCTCCTGTAACTTGCCACGGCTACAAGAACACTATCGTGCTGCTGTAGCTTGCCACGGCTACAAGAACACTATCGTGCTCCTGTAACTTGCCACGGCTACAAGAACACTATCGTGCTCCTGTAGCTTGCCACGGCTACAAGAACACAATCGTGCTCCTGTAGCTTGCCACGGCTACAAGAACACTATCGTGCTCCTGTAGCTTGCCACGGCTACAAGAACACTATCGTGCTCCTGTAGCTTGCCACGGCTACAAGAACACTATCGTGCTCCTGTAGCTTGCCACGGCTACAAGAACACTATCGTGCTCCTGTAGCTTGCCACGGCTACAAGAACACTATCGTGCTCCTGTAGCTTGCCACGGCTACAAGAACAGTATCGTGCTCCTGTAGCTGGCCACGGCTACAAGAACACTATCGTGCTCCTGTAGCTTGCCACGGCTACAAGAACACTATCGTGCTCTTGTAGCTGGCCACGGCTACAAGAACAGTATCGTGCTCCTGTAGCTTGCCAAAGGCTACAAGAACACTATCGTGCTCCTGTAGCTGGCCACGGCTACAAGAACACTATCGTGATCCTGTAGCTGGCCACGGCTACAAGAACACTATCGTTGCTCCTGTAGCTTGCCACGGCTACAAGAACACTATCGTGCTCCTGTAGCTGGCCATAGCTACAAGAACACTATCGTGTTCCTGTAGGGTGCCATAGCTACAAGAACACTATCGTGCTCCTGTAGCTTGCCACGGCTACAAGAACACTATCGTGCTCCTGTAGCTTGCCACGGCTACAAGAACACTAATCGTGCTCCTGTAGTGGCCACGGCTACAAGAACACTATCGTGCTCCTGTAGCTTGCCACGGCTACAAGAACACTATCGTGCTCTTGTAGCTGGCCACGGCTACAAGAACAGTATCGTGCTCCTGTAGCTTGCCACGGCTACAAGAACACTATCGTGCTCCTGTAGCTGGCCACGGCTACAAGAACACTATCGTGCTCCTGTAGCTGGCCACGGCTACAAGAACACTATCGTGCCCCTGTAGCTTGCCACGGCTACAAGAACACTATCGTGCTCCTGTAGCTGGCCATAGCTACAAGAACACTATCGTGTTCCTGTAGGGTGCCATTAGCTACAAGAACACTATCGTGCTCCTGTAGCTTGCCACGGCTACAAGAACACTATCGTGCTCCTGTAGCTTGCCACGTCTACAAGAACACTATCGTGCTCCTGTAGCTGGCCACGGCTACAAGAAACAGTATCGCGCTCCTGTAGCTTGCCACGGCTACAAGAACACTATCGTGCTCCTGTAGCTGGCCACGGCTACAAGAACAGTATCGTGCTCCTGTAGCTTGCCACGGCTACAAGAGCCTATCGTGCTCCTGTAGCTGGCCACGGCTACAAGAACAGTATCGTGCTCCTGTAGCTTGCCACGGCTACAAGAACACTATCGGCTCCTGTAGCTGGCCATGGCTACAAGAACACTATCGTGCTCCTGTAGCTGGCCACGGCTACAAAACAGTATCGAGCTCCTGTAGCTGCCCCCCGGCTACAAGAACACTATCGTGCTCCTGTAGCTGGCCACGGCTACAAGAACACTATCGTGCTCCTATAGCTGGCCACGGCTACAAGAACACTATCGTGCTCTGTAGAGTGCCCATAGCTACAAGAACACTATCGTGCTCCTGTAGGGTGCATAGCTACAAGAACACTATCGTGCTCCTGTAGGGTGCCATAGCTACAAGAACACTACCGTGCTCCTGTAGGGTGCCATAGCTACAAGAACACTATCGTGCTCCTGTAGGGTGCCATAGCTACAAGAACACTATCGTGCTCCTGTAGCTGGCCATAGCTACAAGAACACTATCGTGTTCCTGTAGGGTGCCATAGCTACAAGAACACTATCGTGCTCCTGTAGCTTGCCACGGCTACAAGAACACTATCGTGCTCCTGTAGCTTGCCACGGCTACAAGAACACTATCGTGCTCCTGTAGCTGGCCACGGCTACAAGAACACTATCGTGCTCCTGTAGCTTGCCACGGCTACAAGAAGACTATCGTGCTCTTGTAGCTGGCCACGGCTACAAGAACAGTATCGTGCTCCTGTAGCTTGCCACGGCTACAAGAACAAATATCGTGCTCCTGTAGCTGGCCCGCTACAAGAACACTATCGTGCTCCTGTAGCTGGCCACGGCTACAAGAACACTATCGTGCTCCTGTAGCTTGCCACGGCTACAAGAACACTATCGTGCTCCTGTAGCTGGCCATAGCTACAAGAACACATAGTGTTCCTGTAGGGTGCCATAGCTACAAGAACACTATCGTGCTCCATACTTGCCACGCTACAAGAACACTATCGTGCTCCCTGTAGCTTGCCACGGCTACAAGAACCTATCGTGCTCCTGTAGCTGGCCACGGCTACAAGAACAGTATCGCGCTCCTGTAGCTTGCCACGGCTACAAGAACACTATCGTGCTCCTGTAGCTGGCCACGGCTACAAGAACAGTATCGTGCTCCTGTAGCTTGCCAGGGCTACAAGAACACTATCGTGCTCCTGTAGCTGGCCACGGCTACAAGAACAGTATCGTGCTCCTGTAGCTTGCCACGGCTACAAGAACACTATCGTGCTCCTGTAGCTGGCCATGGCTACAAGAACACTATCGTGCTCCTGTAGCTGGCCACGGCTACAAGAACAGTATCGTGCTCCTGTAGCTGCCCACGGCTACAAGAACACTATCGTGCTCCTGTAGCTGGCCACGGCTACAAGAACACTATCGTGCTCCTGTAGCTGGCCACGGCTACAAGAACACTATCGTGCTCCTGTAGGGTGCCATAGCTACAAGAACACTATCGTGCTCCTGTAGGGTGCCATAGCTACAAGAACACTATCGGGGCTCCTGTAGGGTGCCAATAGCTACAAGAACAACTATCGTGCTCCTGTAGGGTGCCATAGCTACAAGAACACTATCGTGCTCCTGTAGGGTGCCATAGCTACAAGAACACTATCGTGCTCCTGTAGGGTGCCATAGCTACAAGAACACTATCGTGCTCCTGTAGCTGGCCACGGCTACAAGAACACTATCGGCTCCTGTAGCTTGCCATGGCTACAAGAACACCATCGTGCTCCTGTAGCTTGCCACGGCTACAAGAACACTATCGTGTTCCTGTAGCTTGCCATGGCTTACAAAAAACACTATCGTGCTCCTGTAGCTTGCCATGGCTACAAGAACACTATCGTGCTCCTGTAGCAGCCATGGCTACAAGAACACTATCGTGCTCCTGTAGCTTGCCATGGCTACAAGAACACTATCGTGTTCCTGTAGCTTGCCATGGCTACAAGAACACTATCGTGTTCCTGTAGCAGCCATGGCTACAAGAACACTATCGTGCTCCTGTAGCAGCCATGGCTACAAGAACACTATCGTGCTCCATAGCAGCCATGGCTACAAGAACACTATCGTGCTCCTGTAGCAGCCACGGCTACAAGAACACTATCATGCTCCTGTAGCAGCCATGGCTATAAGAACACTATCGTGCTCCTGTAGCAGCCAAAGCTACAAAACACCATCGTGCAACTGTAGCTTGCCATGGCTACAAGAACACTATCGTGCTCCAGTAGGTTGCCACGGCTACAAGAACACTATCGTGCTCCTGTAGCTTGCCATGGCTACAAGAACACTATAGTGTTCCTGTAGCTTGCCATGGCTACAAGAGCACTACCGTGCTAGAGTAGGTTGCCATGGCTACAAGAAAACTATCGTGCTCCTGTAGCTTGCCATGGCTACAAAAACACTATCGTGCTCCTGTAGCAGCCAAGGCTAAAAGAACACCATCGTGCTCCTGTAGCTTGCCATGGCTACAAGAACACTATCGTGCTCCTGTACCTTGCCACGGCTACAAGAACACTATCGTGCTCATGTAGCTTGCCATGGCTACAAGAACACTATCGTGCTCCTGTAGCTTGCCACGGCTACAAGAACACTATCGTGCTCCTGTAACTTGCCACGGCTACAAGAAAAACTATCGTGCTGCTGTAGCTTGCCACGGCTACAAGAACACTATCGTGCTCCTGTAACTTGCCACGGCTACAAGAACACTATCGTGCTCCTGTAGCTTGCACGGCTACAAGAACACAATCGTGCTCCTGTAGCTTGCCACGGCTACAAGAACACTATCGTGCTCCTGTAGCTTGCACGGCTACAAGAACACTATCGTGCTCTTGTAGCTTGCCACGGCTACAAGAACACTATCGTGCTCCTGTAGCTTGCCACGGCTACAAGAACACTATCGTGCTCCTGTAGCTTGCCACGGCTACAAGAACACTATCGTGCTCCTGTAGCTTGCCACGGCTACAAGAACAGTATCGTGCTCCTGTAGCTGGCCACGGCTACAAGAACACTATCGTGCTCCTGTAGCTTGCCACGGCTACAAGAACACTATCGTGCTCTTGTAGCTGGCCACGGCTACAAGAACAGTATCGTGCTCCTGTAGCTTGCCACGGCTACAAGAACACTATCGTGCTCCTGTAGCTGGCCACGGCTACAAGAACACTATCGTGCTCCTGTAGCTGGCCACGGCTACAAGAACACTATCGTGCTCCTGTAGCTTGCCACGGCTACAAGAACACTATCGTGCTCCTGTAGCTGGCCATAGCTACAAGAACACTATCGTGTTCCTGTAGGGTGCCATAGCTACAAGAACACTATCGTGCTCCTGTAGCTTGCCACGGCTACAAGAACACTTTCGTGCTCCCGTAGCTTGCCACGGCTACAAGAACACTATCGTGCTCCTGTAGCTGGCCACGGCTACAAGAACACTATCGTGCTCCTGTAGCTTGCCACGGCTACAAGAACACTATCGTGCTCTTGTAGCTGGCCACGGCACAAGAACAGTATCGTGCTCCTGTAGCTTGCCACGGCTACAAGAACCTATCGTGCTCCTGTAGCTGGCCACGGCTACAAGAACACTATCGTGCTCCTGTAGCTGGCCACGGCTACAAGAACACTATTTGTGCTCCTGTAGCTTGCCACGGCTACAAGAACACTATCGTGCTCATGTAGCTGGCCATAGCTACAAGAACACTATCGTGTTCCTGTAGGGTGCCATAGCTACAAGAACACTATCGTGCTCCTGTAGCTTGCCACGGCTACAAGAAACACTATCGTGCTCCTGTACTTGCCACGGCTACAAGAACACTATCGTGCTCCTGTAGCTGGCCACGGCTACAAGAACAGTATCGCGCTCCTGTAGCTTGCCACGGCTACAAGAACACTTATCGTGCTCCTGTAGCTGGCCACGGCTACAAGAACAGTATCGTGCTCCTGTTTGCTTGCCACGGCTTTCAAGAGCACTATCGTGCTCCTGTAGCTGGCCACGGCTACAAGAACAGTATCGTGCTCCTGTAGCTTGCCACGGCTACAAGAACACTATCGTGCTCCTGTAGCTGGCCATGGCTACAAGAACACTATCGTGCTCCTGTAGCTGGCCACGGCTACAAAAAACAGTATCGTGCTCCTGTAGCTGCCCACGGCTACAAGAACACTATCGTGCTCCTGTAGCTGGCCACGGCTACAAGAACACTATCGTGCTTTCCTATAGCTGGCCACGGCTACAAGAACACTATCGTGCTCCTGTAGAGTGCCATAGCTACAGAACACTATCGTGCTCCTGTAGGGTGACCATAGCTACAAGAACACTATCGTGCTCCTGTAGGGTGCCATAGCTACAAGAACACTACCGTGCTCCTGTAGGGTGCCATAGCTACAAGAACACTATCGTGCTCCTGTAGGGTGCCATAGCTACAAGAACACTATCGTGCTCCTGTAGCTGGCCATTAGCTACAAGAACACTATCGTGTTTTCCTGTAGGGTGCCATAGCTACAAGAACACTATCGTGCTCCTGTAGCTTGCCACGGCTACAAGAACACTATCGTGCTCCTGTAGCTTGCCACGGTACAAGAAAAACTATCGTGCTCCTGTAGCTGGCCACGGCTACAAGAACACTATCGTGCTCCTGTAGCTTGCCACGGCTACAAGAAGGGCTATCGTGCTCTTGTAGCTGGCCACGGCTACAAGAACAGTATCGTGCTCCTGTAGCTTGCCACGGCTACAAGAACACTATCGTGCTCCTGTAGCTGGCCACGGCTACAAGAACACTATCGTGCTCCTGTAGCTGGCCACGGCTACAAGAAACACTATCGTGCTCCTGTAGCTTGCCACGGCTACAAGAAAAACTATCGTGCTCCTGTAGCTGGCCATAGCTACAAGAACAAATATAGTGTTCCTGTAGGGTGCCATAGCTACAAGAACACTATCGTGCTCCAATAGCTTGCCACGGCTACAAGAACACTATCGTGCTCCTGTAGCTTGCCACGGCTACAAGAACACTATCGTGCTCCTGTAGCTGGCCACGGCTACAAGAACAGTATCGCGCTCCTGTAGCTTGCCACGGCTACAAGAACACTATCGTGCTCCTGTAGCGGCCACGGCTACAAGAACAGTATCGTGCTCCTGTAGCTTGCCACGGCTACAAGAACACTATCGTGCTCCTGTAGCTGGCCACGGCTACAAAACAGTATCGTGCTCCTGTAGCTTGCCACGGCTACAAGAACACTATCGTGCTCCTGTAGCTGGGCCCTGGCTACAAGAACACTATCGTGCTCCTGTAGCTGGCCACGGCTACAAGAACAGTATCGTGCTCCTGTAGCTGCCCACCCGGGTACAAGAACACTATCGTGCTCCTGTAGCTGGCCACGGCTACAAGAACACTATCGTGCTCCTGTAGCTGGCCACGGCTACAAGAACACTATCGTGCTCCTGTAGGGTGCCATAGCTACAAGAACACTATCGTGCTCCTGTAGGGTGCCATAGCAACAAGAACACTATCGTGCTCCTGTAGGGTGCCATAGCTACAAGAACACTATCGTGCTCCTGTAGGGTGCCATAGCTACAAGAACACTATCGTGCTCCTGTAGGGTGCCATAGCTACAAGAACACTATCGTGCTCCTGTAGCTGGCCACGGCTACAAGAACACTATCGTGCTCCTGTAGCTTGCCATGGCTACAAGAACACCATCGTGCTCCTGTAGCTTGCCACGGCTACAAGAACACTATCGTGTTCCTGTAGCTTGCCATGGCTACAAGAACACTATCGTGCTCCTGTAGCTTGCCATGGCTACAAGAACACTATCGTGCTCCTGTAGCAGCCATGGCTACAAGAACACTATCGTGCTCCTGTAGCTTGCCATGGCTACAAGAACACTATCGTGTTCCTGTAGCTTGCCATGGCTACAAGAACACTATCGTGTTCCTGTAGCAGCCATGGCTACAAGAACACTATCGTGCTCCTGTAGCAGCCATGGCTACAAGAACACTATCGTGCTCCTGTAGCAGCCATGGCTACAAGAACACTATCGTGTTCCTGTAGCTTGCCACGGCTACAAGAACACTATCGTGCTCCTGTAGCTTGCCACGGCTAACAAGAACGCTATCGTGCTCCTGTAGCTTTATATCAATGTTTATATAACATCCGTTAAAAAATATACATAAAACAGTAATTACATTTATAAATCAATATTTTTGAAACAAATTTCATAAAGTATACCATTGTTTTCCTCAAAAGACCTTATTAAGGTCTCTTCTTGAGAGAAACGTTACTAAAATAATGTCTTATGCTGATTTATGTATTTGTCACCGTCTGTTTGACTTCGTCCAGGAGACGAACTGTAGTTCTCACGGCTCCTGAGGAGACTTATCTCTCAGTTCTCACGGCTCCTGAGGAGACTTATCTCTTAGTTCTCACGGCTCCTGAGGAGACTTATCTCTTAGTTCTCACGGCTCCTGAGGAGACTTATCTCTTAGTTCTCACGGCTCCTGAGGAGACTTATCTCTTAGTTCTCACGGCTCCTGAGAACTCTATTCTTAGTTCTCACGGCTCTAGGAGACTTATCTCTTAGTTATCCACGGCTCCTGAGGAGACTATCTCTTATGTTCTCACGGCTCCTGAGGAGACTTATCTCTTAGTTCTCACGGCTCCTGAGGAGACTTATCTCTCAGTTCTCACAGCTCATGAGGAGACTTATCTCTCAGTTTCTCACAGCTCATGAGGTGAGAGCTATATCTCTCAGTTCTCACAGCTCATGAGGAGACTTATCTCTCAGTTCTCACAGCTCATGAGGAGACTTATCTCTCAGTTCTCACAGCTCATGAGGAGACTTATCTCTCTGTACTCACAGCTATGAGGAGACTTATCTCTCAGTTCTCACAGCTCATGAGGAGACTTATCTCTTACTCCTCCACCTCACAATGATCTTGAGTTAAAGTTTTTAGGTTTGTTCAAGAAGTTAATTTTAGCTGAATGAACTAGGCCTATTGGGCCCATTGAATAGTAAATAATTCCAATCATTTCATTCCTTATTGTTAATAATAATAATAATAATAAAAATCATAATAATAATAATATAATAATAATAATAATAAATATAATAATAATAAATATAATAATAATAAAATAATAATAATAACAATAATAATAGTAATAATAATAAATAATAATAATAATAATAATAATAAATAATAATAATAAAAGATAATAATAACAAAAATAATAATAATAATTATAATAATAATAATAATACCAATAATAATAGTAATAATAATAATAATAATAATAATAAATAATAATAATAATAATAATAACAATAATAACATAATAATAATAATAAAAATAATAACAAAAATATTATTATTATTATACTTATTATTATTATTATTTTACTGTCTTGTTTGTTAAAGAAAATATTTTAGAATATTTTCACGTTCTTTTCTGCATTTAAAACAACTTATTAAAATTTACATTATTGAGACTGTCAGGTCAGGTAGAATAATTGTTGTAGTAACTACAGTCACAAGGTAGAATAATTGTTGTAGTAACTACAGTCACAAGGTAGAATAATTGAATGAGTAACTAACAGTCAACAAGCGAGATAACTGTTTGTAGAACTACAGTCACAAGGTAGAATAATGTTGTAGGTAACTACAGTCACAAGTAGAATAATTGGAAGTAGTAACTACAGTCAACAAGGTAGAATAATTGTTGAAGTAACTAAGCCAGTCCACAAGGTAGAATAACTGTTGTAGTAACTACAGTCACAAGGTAGAATAATTGTTGTAGTAACTACAGTCACAAGGTAGAATAATTGTTGTAGTAACTACAGTCACAAGGTAGAATAATTGTTGTAGTAACTACAGTCACAAGGTAGAATAATTGTTGTATAGTAACTACAGTCACAAGGTAGAAAATTGTTGTAGAACTAACAGCACAAAGGTAGATATAATTGTTGTAGTAACTACAGCCACTAAGGTAGAATAATTGTTGTTAGTAACTACAGTCACAAGGGTAGAATAATTGTTGTAGTAACTACAGTCACAAGGTAGAATAATTGTTGTAGTAACTACAGTCACAAGGTAGAATAATTGTTGTAGTAACTACAGTCACAAGGTAGAATAATTGTTGTAGAACACATCACAAGGTAGAATAATTGTTGTAGTAACTTACAGTCACAAGGTAAATATTGTTTGTAGTACTCAGTCACAAGGTAGAATAATTGGTTTGTAGTAACTACAGTCACAAGGTAGAATAATTGGTTGTAGTAACTACAGTCACAAGGTAAGAATAATTGTTGTAGTTAACTACAGTCAAAAGGTAAAAATTGGTTGTATAAACTACAGTCAACAGGGAGAATAATTGTACTGTTGTAACTACAGTCACAGGTAGAATAAAATTGTTTAGTAACTACATCACAAGGTAGAATAATTGTTGTAGTCACTACATCACAAGGTAGAATAATAGTTGTAGTAACTACAGTCCACAAGAAGAAATAATTGTTTGTAGTAACTACAGTCACAAGGTAAGAATAATTGTTGTAGTAACTCCAGTCACAATGTAAATAATTGTTGTAAAACTACAGTCACAAGGTATAATAATTGTTTGTATAACTACAGTCACAAGGTAGAATAATGTTTTGTAGAACTACAGTCCCAAGGTAGAAATAATTGTTGTTAGTAACTACAGTCACAAGTAGACTAATTGTTGTAGAACTACACAGTCCACAAGTGTAGAAATAATTGTTGTAGTAACTACAGTCACAAGGTAGAATAATTGTTGTAGTAACTACAGTCACAAGGTAGAATAATTGTTGTAATAACTACAGTCACAAGGTAGAATAATTGTTGTAGAACTACAGTCACAAGGTAGAATAATTGTTGTAGTAACACAGTCACAAGGTTAGAATAATTGATTGTAGTAACTACAGTCACAAGGTAATAATTGTTGTAGGTAACTAACAGTCACAAGTTAGAATAATTGTTGTAGTAACTACAGTCACAAGGTAGAATAATTGTTGTAGTAACTACAGTCACAAGGTAGAATAATTGTTGTAGTAACTACAGTCACAAGGTAGAATAATTGTTGTAGTAACTACAGTCACAAGGTAGAATAATTGTTGTAGTAACTACAGTCACAAGGTAGAATAATTGTTGTAGGAACTACAGTCACAAGGTAGAATAATTGTTGTAGATAACACAAGTCCACAAGTAGAATAAATGTTGTAAGTAAACTACAGCACAAGGTAGAATAATGTTTGTAGTAACTACATCACAAGAGTAAATAATTTGTTGTAGTAACTACAGGTCACAAGGTAGAATAACTGTTGTAGTAACTACAGTCACAAGGTAGAATAATTGTTGTAGTAACTACAGTCACAAGGAAGAATAATTGTTGTAGTAACTACAGTCACAAGGTATAATAATTGTTGTAGTAACTACAGTCACAAGGTAGAATAATTGTTGTAGTAAATACAGTAACAAGGTAGAGAATAATTGTTGTAAGTAACTACAGTCACAAGGAGAATAATTGTTTGTGAAACTAACAGTCCACAAGGTAAATAATTTTGAAGTAACTACAGTCACAAGGTAGAATAATTGGTTGTTATAACTACAGTCCACAAGGTAAATAATTGTTGTTGTAACTACAGTCCAAGGTAGAATTACTGTTGTAGTAACTACAGTCACAAGGTAGAATAATTGTTGTAGTAACTACAGTCACAAGGTAGAATAATTGTTGTAGTAACTACAGTCACAAGTAGAAATAAATGGTTCCAGTAACTACAGACACAAGGTAGAATAATTGTTATAGTAACTACAGTCACAAGGTAGAATAATTGTTGTAGTAACTACAGTCACAAGGTAGAATAATCGTTCCAGTAACTACAGTCACAAGGTAGAATAATTGTTATAGTAACTACAGTCACAAGGTAGAATAATTGTTGTAGTAACTACAGTCACAAGGTAGAATAATTGTTGTAGTAACTACAGTCACAAGGTAGAATAATTGTTGTAGTAATACTACAGGTCACAATGTAGAATAAATTGTTGTAGTAACTACAGTCACAAGGTAGAAATAATCGTTGTAGTAACTACAGATCCACAAGGTAAAATAATTGTTGTAGTAAACTACCGTCCAAGAAGAATAATTGTTGTAGTACTACAGTCACAAGGTAAATAATTGTTGTAGTAACTACAGTCACAAGGTAGAATCATTGTTTTGTAGTAACTACAGGTCACAAGGTAGAATAATTGTTGTAGAACTAAGTCACAAGGTAGAATAATTGTTGTAGTAACTACAGTCACAAGGTAGAATAATTGTTGTAGTAACTACAGTCACAAGGTAGAATAATTGTTGTAGTAACTACAGTCACAAGGTAGAATAATTGTTGTAGTAACTACAGTCACAAAGGTATAATAATATATTGTAGTAACCTACAGTCCACAAGGTAGAATAATTGTTGTAGTAACTACAGTCCCACAGGTAGAATAATTGTTGTAGTAACTAACAGTCACAAGGTAGATAATTGTTGGAGTAACTACAGTCACAAGGTAGAATAATTGATGTAGTAAATACAGTCACAAGGTAGAATAATTGTTGTAGTAACTACAGTCACAAGGTAGAATAATTGTTGTAGTAACTACAGTCACAAGGTAGAATAAACGTTCCATAACTAACTACAGACACAAGTAGAAAATATGTTTATAGTAACTACAGTCACAAGGTAGAATAATTGTTGTAGTAACTACAGTCACAAGGTAGAATAATCGATCCAGTAACTACAGTCACAAGGTAGAATAATTGTTTAAAGTATCTACAGTCCACAAGTAGAATATTGTTTGTAGTAACTACAGTCACAAGTAGAATTAATTGTTATAGTAGTAAACTACAGTCCACAAGGTAGAATAATTGTTGTAGTAAAATACAGTCACAAGGTAAGAATAATTGTTGTAGTAACTACAGTCATAAGGTAGAATAATTGTTGTAGTAACTACAGTCACAAGGTAGAATAATTGTTGTAGTAACTACAGTCACAAGGTAGAATAATTGTTGTAGTAACTACAGTCACAAGGTAGAATAATTGTTGTAGTAACTACAGTCACAAGGTAGAATAATTGTTGTAGTAACTACAGTCCACAAGGTAGAATAATATGTGTATTAACTAACAGACACAATGTAGAATAAATGTTGTAAGTAACTACAAGTCACAAGGTAGAATAATTGTTTGTAGTAACTACTTTCCAAGGTAGAATATTGTTGTAGTAACTACAGTCACAAGGTAAAATAATTGGTGTAGTAACTACAGTCCCCAAGTGTCAGAATAATTGTTGTAGTAACTACAGTCACAATGTATAAATAATTGTTGTAGTAACTACAGTCACAAGGTAGAATAATTGTTGTAGTAACTACAGTCACAAGGTAGAATAATTGTTGTAGTAACTACAGTCACAAGGTAGAATAATTGTTGTAGTAACTACAGTCACAAGGTAGAATAATCGTTCCAGTAACTACAGACACAAGGTAGAATAATTGTTATAGTAACTACAGTCACAAGGTAGAATAATTGTTGTAGTAACTACAGTCACAAGGTAGAATAATCGTTCCAGTAACTACAGTCACAAGGTAGAATAATTGTTATAGTAACTACAGTCACAAGGTAGA
Source organism: Cherax quadricarinatus (assembly GCF_026875155.1). NCBI lineage: Eukaryota > Metazoa > Arthropoda > Malacostraca > Decapoda > Parastacidae > Cherax > Cherax quadricarinatus. The sequence continues at coordinate 27,171,662 of NC_069476.1, read as the reverse complement.
ATAATTGTTGTAGTAACTACAGTCACAAGGTAGAATAATTGTTGTAGTAACTACAGTTCACAAGGTCAAATAATTTTGTAGTAACTACAGTCACAAGGTAGAATAAATGATGTAGTAACTACAGTCACAAGGTAGAATAATCGTTCCAGTAACTACAGTCACAAGGTAGAATAATTGTTATAGTAACTACAGTCACAAGGTAGAATAATTGTTGTAGTAACTACTGTCACAAGTAAATAATCGTTCCCAGTAACTACAGTCCACAAGGTAGAATAATTGTTAAAGTAACTACAGTCACAAAGGTAGAATAATTGTTGTATAACTACAGTCCCAAGGTAGAAATAATTTGTTGTAGTAACTACCAGTCACAAGGTAGAATATTGTTGTAGTAACTACATCACAAGGTAGAATAATTGTTGTAAGTAACTACAGTCACAAGAAAATCAATTGTTGTAGTAACTACAGTCACAAGGTAGACAATAATTGTTGTAGTAAACTACAGTCACAAGTTAGAATAATTGGTTTGTAGTAACTACAGTCACAAGGTAGAATAATTGTTGTAATAACTACAGTCACAAGGTAGAATAATTGTTGTAATAACTACAGTCACAAGGTAGAAATAAAATCGATGTGTCACAACCATTAGCAAGGTAGAATAATTGTTTGTAATAACTACAGTGAGTCAAGGTAGAATAATTGTTTGTAATAACACAATCACAAGGTAGAATAATTGTTAAGTAATTTACAGTCCACAAGGTAGAATAATGTTGTAATAACTACAGACACAGGGTAGAATAAATGTTGTAATAACTACAGTCACACGGTAGAATAATTTTGTAATAACTACAGTCACAGAGGTAGAATAATTTGTTGTAATATAACTACAGCACAATGTAGAATAATTGTTGTATAATAACTACAGACACAAGGTAGAATAATGTGTAATAACTATCAGTCACAAGGTAGAATAATTGTTATAGTAACACAGTCACCAAGTGTAGATAATTGTGTAGTAACACAGTCAACAAGGTAGAATAATTGATGTAAGTAAACTACAGTCACAAGGTAGAATAATTGTAGTATTAACTACAGTCAAAGGTAGAAAAATCGTTGTAGTAACTACAGTCACAAGGTAGAATAATTGTTGTAAGTAACTACAGTCACAGGTAGAAATAATTGTTGTAAATAACTACAGTCAGCAAGGTAAATAACGTTGTAGTAACTACAGTCACAAGGTAGAATAATCGTTGTAGTAACTACATCTCACATAAGTAGAAAAATCGTGGTGAGTAACTACAGTCACAAGGTTAGAATAATTGTAGTAATAACTACGTCACAAGGTATAAATATTGTTGTAAATAACAACAGTCACGAAGGTAAATAAATGTTGTAATAACTACAGTCACAGATGAAAATAATCGTTGTAGTAACTACGTCACAAGTAAATAATTGTTTGAATATAACTAGAGTCACAAGGTAGAATAATCGCTGTAGTAACTACAGTCACAAGGTAGAATAATTGTTGTAGTAACTACAGTCACAAGGTAGAATAATTGTTGTAGTAACTACAGTCACAAGGTAGAATAATTGTTGTAGTAACTACAGTCACAAGGTAGAATAATCGTTGTAGTAACTACAGTCACAAGGTAGAATAATTGTTATAGTAACTACAGTCACAAGGTAGAATAATTGTTGTAATAACTACAGTCACAAAGTAGAATAATTGTAATAACTACAGTCACAAGGCAGAATAATTGTTGTAGTAACTACAGTTACAAGGTAGAATAATTGTTGTAATAACTAGAGTCACAAGGTAAATAATCGTTGTAGCAACTAAGTCACAAGTAGAATAATTGTTGTAGGTAACTACAGTCACAAGGTTAGAATAATTGTCGTAGTAACACAGTCACAAGGTATAATACTGGTTTTGTAAAACTATCAGTCACAAGGTAAATAATCCGATGTAGTAGCTACAGTCACAAGAAAGAATAATCGTTGAGGTAACTACAGCAGTCACAAAGGTAGAAATAATTGTTGTAGTAACTACAGTCACAAGGTAGAATAATTGTTGTAGTAACTACAGTCACAAGGTAGAATAATCGTTGTAGTAACTACAGTCACAAGGTAGAATAATTGTTGAAGTAACTACAGTCACAAGGCAGAATAATCGTTCCAGTAACTACAGTCACATAGCATAATAATCGTTGTAGTAACTACAGTCACAAGGTAGAATAATTGTTGTAGTAACTACAGTCACAAGGTAGAATATTGTTGTAGTTAACTACAGTCACAGGACGAATAATTGCTGTATAACTACAGTCAACAAGGTAGAATAATTGTTGTAGTAACTACAGTCACAAGGTAGAATAATTGTTGTAGTAACTACAGTCACAAGGTAGAATAATTGTTGTAGTAACTACAGTCACAAGGTAGAATAATTGTTGTAGTAACTACAGTCACAAGGTAAGAATATTTGTTGTAGAACTAACAGCACAAGTAGAATAATTGTTTGTAGTAACTACAGTCACAATGAAGAATAATTGTTATGTAGTAACTACAGTCACAAGGTAGAATAATTGTTGTAGTAACTACAGTCACAAGGTAGAATAATTGTTGTAGTAACTACAGTCACAAGGTAGAATATTTGTTGTAGTAACTACAGACACAAGGTAGAATAATTGTTGTAGTAACTACAGTCACAAGGTAGAATAATTGTTGTAGAAACTACAGTCCATACAAGGTAGAATAATTGTTGTATGTAACTACAGTCACATGGTAGAAAATTGTTATGTATAAACTACAGTCCACAAGGTAGAATAATTTGTTTGTAGTAACTACGTCACAAGGTAAGAATAATCGTTCCTAGTAACTACAGACACCAAGTTAGAATAAATTGTTATAGTAACTACAGTCAACAAGGTAGAATATTGTTGTAGAACTAACAGTCCACAAGGTAAATAATCGTTCCCAGTAACTACAGTCACAAGTAGAATAATGTGTTATAGTTAACGTACAGTCACAAGGTAGAATATTGTTGTAGTAACTATCAGTCACAAGTAGAATAATTTTGTAAGTAACATACATCACAAGGAAGAATAATTGTTGTAGTAACTACAGTCACAAAGGTAGAATAATTGTGTAGTAACTACAGCAAAGGTAGAATAAATCGTTCCAGTAACCACAGTCACAAGGTAGAATAATTGTTAATAGTAACATACAGTCACAAGGTAGAATAAAATTTGTTGTAGTAACACAAGTCACAAGTAGAATAATAGTTCCATAACTACAGTCACAAGTAGAATAATTGTTTATATAACTACAGTCCACAAGGTAAGAATAATTGTTGTAATAACTACAGTCACAAGGTAGAATAATTGTTGTAATAACTACAGTCACAAGGTAGAATAATTGTTGTAGTAACTACAGTCACAAGGTAGAATAATTGTTGTAAGTAACTACAGTCACAAGGTAGAATAATTGTTGTAGTAACTACAGTCACAAGGTAGAATAATTGTTGTAGTAACTACAGTCACAAGGTAGAATAATTGTTGTAGTAACTACAGTCACAAGGTAGAATAATCGTTCCAGTAACTACAGTCACAAGGTAGAAATAATTGTTATAGTAACTACAGTCACGAAGGTAGAAAATGGTTGTAGTAAACTACAGTCACAAGGTAGATAATAGTTTTCCAGTAACACAGTCACAAGGTATAATAATTGTTATAGTAACTACATCACAAGGTAGAATAAAGTTGTATAACTACACTCACAAGGCTAACAATAATTTTGTAGTAACTACAGTCACAAAGTAGAATAATTGTTGTAGTAAACCTACAGTCCCACAAGGTAGAATAATGTTTAGTAACACAGTCCACAAGGTAGAAATATTGTTGTAGGTAACTACAGTCCTCACGTAGAATAATTGTTGTAAATAAACTACAGTCACAAGGTAAATAATTGTTGATACTACAGTCACAAGGTAGAAAAATCGTTAGTAGTAAACTACAGTTACAAGGTAAATAAATTGTTTGTAATAACTAGAGTCACAAAGGAGAATAATTGTTGTAATAACTAACAGTCACCAAGGTAGAATAATAGTTATAGTATTACAGTCCACAAGGTATAATATTTTTTGTAATAACTACAGTCCACAGGTAGAATAATGATGTAATAACTACAGTCACAAGGTAGCATAATTGTTGTAATACCTTACATCACAAGGTAGAATACTTGTTGTAATAACTACAGTCACAAGTAGAATAATTGTTGTAATAACTACAGTCACAGGTAGAAATAATTGTTTGTAATAAACTAAAGACACAAGGTAGAATATTGTTATAGTGGGATAACTACAGTCAAAGTAAGGGGGGGGGCGGAGTAATGTTGTAGTACTACAGTCACAAGGTAGAATAATTGTTGTAGTAACTACAGTCACAAGGTAGAATAATTGTTGTAATAACTACAGTCAGAAGGTAGAATAATCTTGTAGTAACTAACAAGTGCACAAGGTAAGAATAATTGTGTAGTAACTTCATCACAATGTAGAATAATTGTGTAAAAACTACAGTTCACAAAGGTAGAATAATCGTTGTAGTATAAACTACAGTCACAAGGAAGAATAGATCGTTTGTGTAAACTACAGTCACAAAGTAGAATAATCGTTGTATAACTACAGGTCAAAGGTAGATAATAATTGTTGTAATAACACAAGTCACAAGGTAGAATAATTTTTTGTAATAACTACAGTCAAAGGTAGAATAATTGTTGTAAAACACACAGTCACAAGGTAGAATAATCGTTGTAGTAACCTACAGTCACAAGGAAGAATAATTGTTGAAATAACTAGATTCACAAGTAGAATACTCGTTGTAGTAACTACATTCACAAGGTAGAATAATTGTTTAGTAACTAACAAGTCCACAAGGTAGAAATAATTGGTTGTAGTAACTTACAGTCACAAGTAGAATAATTGTTTGTAGTAACTACAGTCACAAGGAGAATAATCGTTGAGTAACTACAGTCAAAGGTAAGAATTAATTGTTATAGAAGTACTACAGCACAAGGTAGAATAATTGTTGTAATAACTACAGTCACAAAGTAGAATAATTGTAATAACTACAGTCACAAGGCAGAATAATTGTTGTAGTAACTACAGTTACAAGGTAGAATAATTGTTGTAATAACTAGAGTCACAAGGTAGAATAATCGTTGTAGTAACTACAGTCACAAGGTAGAATAATTGTTGTAGTAACTACAGTCACAAGGTAGAATAATTGTCGTAGTAAAAAGAGTCACAAGGTAGAATAACTGTTGTAGTAACTACAGTCACAAGGTAGAATAATCGATGTAGTAACTACAGTCACAAGATAGAATAATCGTTGTAGTAACTACAGTCACAAGGTAGAATAATTGTTGTAGTACTACAGTCACAAGGTAGAATTATCCGTTGTATAACTATCATCACAAGGTAGAATAATTGTTGAAGTAACTACAGTCACAAGGCAGAATAATCGTTCCAGTAACTACAGTCACATAGCAGAATAATCGTTGTAGTAACTACAGTCACAAGGTAGAATAATTGTTGTAGTAACTACAGTCACAAGGTAGAATAATTGTTGTAGTAACTACAGTCACAAGGCAGAATAATCGTTCCAGTAGCTACAGTCACAAGGCAGAATAATCGTTCCAGTAACTACAGTCACATAGCAGAATAATCGTTGTAGTAACTACAGTCACAAGGTAGAATAATTGTTGTGGGGTAACTAAATCACAATAGAATAATTTTTGTTGTAGTAACTACAGTCACAAGGCAGAATAATCGCTTGCAAGTATAACTACAGTCACAAGGCAGATACTCGTTTAGTATGAAACTACAGTCACAAGGCAGAATAATCGTTGTAGTAACTACAGTCACAAGGCAGAATAATCGTTGTAGTAACTACAGTCACAAGGCAGAATAATCGTTGTAGTAACTACAGTCACATGGCAGAATAATCGTTGTAGTAACTACAGTCACAAGGCAGAATAATCGTTGTAGTAACTACAGTCACAAGGCAGAATAATCGTTGTAGTAACTACAGTCACAAGGCAGAATAATCGTTGTAGTAACTACAGTCACAAGGCAGAATAATCGTTGTAGTAACTACAGTCACAAGGCAGAATAATCGTTGTATAACTACCAGTCCCACAAGGCAGAAATAATTGAGTTGTAGAACTAAGTCACACAGGTATAATAATTGTTGTAGTAACTACAGTCACAAGGTAGAATAATTGTTGTAGTAACTACAGTCACAAGGTAGAATAATTGTTGTAGTAACTACAGTCACAAGGTAGAATAATTGTTATGTAGTAATTAACTACAGTCTCAATGTAAATAATTGTTGTAATAACTACAGTCACAAGATAGAATAATTGTTTGTAAAACTACATCACAAGGTAGAATAATCGTTGTAGTAACTACAGTTACAAGGTAGAATAATTGTTGTAATAACTAGAGTCACAAGGTAGAATAATTGTTGTAATAACTACAGTCACAAGGTAGAATAATTGTTATAGTAATTACAGTCACAAGGTAGAATAATTTTTGTAATAACTACAGTCACAGGGTAGAATAATTGTTGTAATAACTACAGTCACAAGGTAGAATAATTGTTGTAATAACTACAGTCACAAGGTAGAATAATTGTTGTAATATAATACCTACAGTCACAAGGTAGAAATAATTGTTGTATACTACAGTCCACAGGTAGAAATAATGTTGTAAAAACTACATCACAAGGTAATATAATTGTTATAAGTAACTACAGTCCACTAATAGAATAATTGTTTGAAGTAAACTACAGTCACCAGGTAGGAAAAAATTGTTGTAGTAAACTACAGTCACAAGGAAGAAATAATTGTTTGTAATAACTACATTCAGAAAGGTAGAATAATCGTGTAGAGTACCTAAAGTCCACAAGGTAGAAATAATTTGTTGTAGTAACTACAGTCAAAGGTAGATTAAATGTTTTTAATACTACGTCACAAGGTAAGAAAAACGTTTTGTAAGTAACTACAGCACAAGGTAGAAAATCGTTTGTAGTAACTACAGTTCACAAAGTAGAATAATCGTTGTAGTAACTACAGTCACAAGGTAGAATAATTGTTGTAATAACTACAGTCACAAGGTAGAATAATTGTTGTAATAACTACAGTCACAAGGTAGAATAATTGTTGTAATAACTACAGTCACAAGGTAGAATAATCGTTGTAGTAACTACAGTCACAAGGTAGAATAATTGTTGAAATAACTAGAGTCACAAGGTAGAATAATCGTTGTAGTAACTACAGTCACAAGGTAGAATAATTGTTGTAGTAACTACAGTCACAAGGTAGAATAATTGTTGTAGTAACTACAGTCACAAGGTAGAATAATTGTTGTAGTAACTACAGTCACAAGGTAGAATAATCGTTGTAGTAACTACAGTCACAAGGTAAGAATAATTGTTATAGTAACTACAGTCACAAGGTAGAATAATTGTTGTAATAACTACAGTCACAAAGTAGAATAATTGTAATAACTACAGTCACAAGGCAGATAATTGTTTGTATGTAACTACAGTTACAAGTAGAATAATTGTTGTCAATAACTAGAGGTCTCACAAGGTAGAATAATCGTGTAGTAACTACAGTCACAAGGTAGAATAATTGTTGTAGTAACTACAGTCACAAGGTAGAATAATTGTCGTAGTAAAAAGAGTCACAAGGTAGAATAACTGTTGTAGTAACTACAGTCACAAGGTAGAATAATCGATGTAGTAACTACAGTCACAAGATGCAATAATCTTTGTAGTAACACAGTCACAAGGTATAAATAATTGTTGTAGTAACTACATCACAAGGTAGAATAATCGTTGAAGTAACTACAGTCCAATAGAATAATTGGTTGGAAGTAACTACAGTCACAAGGGGCAAGAATAATCGTTTTCCAGTAACTACAGACACATAGCAAATAATCGTTGTAGGTAACTACAGTCAAAAAGGTAGAATAATTGTTGTAGTAACTCAGTCACATGGTAGAATAATTGTTAGTAGTAACTACAGTCCACAAGGCATAAAATCGTCCATAGCTACCAGTCAACAAGGCAAAATAATCGATTCCCAGTATACAACAGTCACATAGCAGACAAATCGTTGTATAACTACAGTCACAAGGTTAGAATAATTTGTTGTAATTAACTACAGTCACAAGTAGAATAATTGTTGTAGTAACTACAGTCACAAGGCAGAATAATCGATCAAGTAACTACAGTCACAAGGCAGAATAAACGTTGTATAACCATAACAAGTCACAAGGTCAGAATAATCGTTTGTAAGTAACTACAGACTCAGGTGAAAAATAATCGTTGTAGTAACTACAGTCACAAGGCAGATATATCGTTGTATAACTACAGTCCACAAGCAAATAATCGTTGTAGTAACTACAGTCACAAGGCAAGAATATTCGTTGTAGTAACTACAGGTCACAAGTCAGAATAATCGTTGTAGTAACTACAGTCACAAGGCAGAATAATCGTTGTAGTAACTACAGTCACAAGGCAGAATAATCGTTGTAGTAACTACAAGTCCAAGGCAGAAAATCGTTGTAGTAACTACATCACAAGGGGCAGAACAATTGTTGTAGTAACTACAGTCCACAAGGCAAGGAATCATCGTTGAGGATTTGTAATAACTCATTCACAAAGGCAGAAAATCGTTGTAGAACTACAGTCACAATCAGAATAATCGTTGTATAACCACAGTCACATAGGCAGAATAATCGTTGTAGTAACTACGTACAATATAATAATCGTTGTAGTAACTATCAGTCACAAGGGCAGAATAATCGTTGTAGTAACTACGTCACAAGGCAGAATAATCGTTGTATGTCACTACAGCCAACAAGGCCAGAATAAACGTTGTAGTACTTACAGTCACAAGGCAAGAATAACGTTCTGTAGTAGACTACAGTCCCAAGGCAGAATAATCGTTCTAGTAACTTCAGTCACAAGGCAGAATAATCGTTGTAGTAACTACAGTCACAAGGCAGAATAATCGTTGTAGTAACTACAGTCACAAGCAGAATAATCGTTGTAGTAACTACAGTCACAAGTCAGAATAATCTTAGTAGTAATCTACATCACAAGGCAGAATAAATCGTTGTAGTAACTACAGTCACAAGGCAGAATAATCGTTGTAGTAACTACAGTCACAAGGCAGAATAATCGTTGTAGTAACTACAGTCACAAGGCAGAATAATTGTTGTAGTAACTACAGTCACAAGGCAGAATAATCGTTGTAGTAACTACAGTCACAAGGCAGAATAATCGTTGTAGTAACTACAGTCACAAGTCAGAATAATCGTTGTAGTAACTACAGTCACAAGGCAGAAAATCGTTTTAGTAACTACAGTCCACAAGGCGAAAATCGTTGTAGTAACTACAGTCACAAGGTAGAATAATCGCGTTGTAGTACTACAGTCACAAGGCAGAAATAATCGTGTAGTAACTACAGTCACAAGGCAGAATAATCGTTGTAGTAACTACAGTCACAAGGCAGAATAATCGTTGTAGTAACTCCAGTACGCAGTACATAAGAGTTTATGGTTGCATATTAGTGGTATGCAATACAGTTACGTTGATAAATTAGGCACATGTGCAACATCTTGGCATCATTATTCTAGACGTTTCGCCTGCTACATCTCACCTACTTCAGGTTATGAACGCTTGTCTTCCTAGCTATACTTCAGAGTCTTTCAAGATTCTTGAAGACTAACTAGGGCGTTTATATTCACCTGCTTCTAGGCTTCTAGGCTGGGAGGAACTAGATTTACTTTGGTGTTTATCGTTGTTACTACAACTTAATTCCTGCTTTGTGACTGTAGTTACTACAAACGTTATTCTGCCTTGTTGACTGTAGTACTACAAACAACGATTATTCTGCTTTGTGATGTAGTTCCAACAACAATTATTCTACTTGTGGTGCTGATGTTACTACAACAATTTTTCTAACCTATGTGACTGTAGTAACACAACAATTATCTACCATTTTGGACTTGATGTTACGCAAACAATTATTCATACCTTGTGACTTGTAAGTTACTACATACAATTATTCTACCTGACTGTAGTTACACAACAATTATTCTCCTGTGACTGTAGTTACTACAACTATTAATTCTAACCTTGTGACTGTGAGTTTACTACAACAATTATACTGCCTTGTGACTGTAGTTACTTACAACAATTATTCTACTTGTGACACTGAAGTTTACTACAACAATTATTCTACCTTGTGACTGTAGATACTACAACTAATTCTACCTTGTGACTGTAAGTTACTCACAACAATTATTCTAACCTTGTGACTGTAGTGTAGCAAGCCATTGCTACAAGACACTATCGCGTGGCTCCTGTAGCTTGCCATGGACTCCAACCACACTAACGTTGCTCCTGAAGCGCCTTGCTACAAGAACACTATCTGTGCTCCTGTAGCTTGCCAGCTACAAAACACTAATCGTGATTCCTGTAGCTGCCATGGCTACAAGAACACTATCGTGTCCTGTAGCAGCCATGGGCTACAATGAACACTATCGGCTCCTGTACAGCCATTGCTACAAGATACACTATCGTGCTCCTGTAGCAGCCAGGCTAGCTACAAGAACAACTATCGTGTTCCTGTACTTGCCACGGCTACAAGAACACTATCGTGCCCTGTAGCTTTTGCCACGGCTAACAAGAACGCTATCGTGCTCCTGTAGCTTAATCATTGTTTATATAACATCCGTTAAAAAATATACATAAAACTAATTAACATTTTATAAACAATATTTTTGAACAAATTTCATAAAGTAATACCATTGTCTTCCTCAAAAGACCTTATAAGGTCTCTTCTTGAGAGACACGTTACTAAAATAATGTCTATGCTGATTATGTATTTGTGATTCACCCGTCCTGTTTGACTTCGTCCAGGAGACGAACTGTAGTTCTCACGGCTCCCTATGAAGACTTAATCTCTCATTTCTCACGGCTCCTGAGAACGTTATCCTTATTCTCTCCCCCCACGCTCCTGAGATACCTTCTCTCTTAGTTCTCACGGCTTTCCTGAGAGACTTATCTCTTAGTTCCACGGCTCCTGAGGAGACTTATCTCTTAGTTCTCACGGCTCCAGAGAACTCTATTCTTAGTTCTCACGGCTCTAGGAGACTTATCTCTTAGTTATCCACGGCTCCTGAGGAGACTATCTCTTATGTTCTCACGGCTCCTGAGGAGACTTATCTCTTAGTTTCTCACGGCTCCTGAGGAGACTTATCTCTCAGTTCTTCACAGCTCATATGAGGAGACTTATCTCTCAGTTTCTCACAGCTCATGAGGTGAGAGCTATATCTCTCAGTTCTCACAGCTCATGAGGAGACTTATCTCTCAGTTCTTTTCTCACAGCTCATGAGGAACTAATCTCTCATTTCTCACAGCTCATGAGGAGACTTATCTCTCTCATGTACTCACAGCTATGAGGAGACTTAGTCTCTCAGTTCTCACAGCCATGAGGAAGACTTATTCTCTTACTCCTCCACCCACAATGAATCTTGAGTTAAAGTTTTTAGGTTTGTTCAGAGGTTAATTTTAGCTGAATGAACAGGCCTATTGGCCATTGAATAGTAAATAATTCCAATCATTTCATTCCTTATTGTTAATAATAATAATAATAATAAAAATCATAATAATAATAATATAATAATAATAATAATAAATATAATAATAATAAATATAATAATAATAAAATAATAATAATAACAATAATAATAGTAATAATAATAAATAATAATAATAATAATAATAATAAATAATAATAATAAAAGATAATAATAACAAAAATAATAATAATAATTATAATAATAATAATAATACCATTTTTACCTTGTGACTGTGTTAAAAACAATTATTTCCCTTGGGTGCTTAGTTCAAAACCAATTATTCTCCCTGACCTGACAACAGGTCCCCACCACCTGACACCCCATTACCACGATATACCTATATTAGCGTTGAGTTCAAATGTAATTTTTTTTCATTTCATTTTTCTTTTTTTTCTTTCAATTAGGATACCCATTCATGTTTTATTGTTTTAAATTTTCCGTTTCTAAATAATAAAGTGTTTATCATTGTCTGTTATTATTTCTTTTTCTATTCATTAATTTTCCTGAGGAGAAGCCAGCCTTGGTAACACTGACTGAAGTTGTTACTGGGCTGAGTAAGCCTTCACAAGTGGCGACCTTGCCAGGATCAACTCTACTGAATCAAGATTCAATTCCATCTTGAATCTACCATTGGAACTTCAACGCCGCATACCACAGACAGTTACCACCAGCCATGAGTAATCATTCTCTATGGTAGGACTACAGTACAGGTATTTAAAAGATTTGGTGATTGTTATAGTCTCAATTTATTGTAAGTCAAGTCAGGCAGGATATAATATTTAATTCTGCCACCTTTTCGAGCTTGAAACATTTTGGAGGATTAGACTCTAGGGACCCGAGATTTTCCAGTGACAATATGTTTCATTGAGCTCTTTATTTTATCAAAGGAACTGTCGTAGGACACTCTTGAGTTGTTCGTGAGAAGATTGGATGGTCAAGTGACCCCATTCTACTTACTGTTTGCTCGGAGCCGGCATAGAACCCTTCGGTTTAATTAATACATATTGTTTAATTTAAGCAGGGATCGAGCCCTCTGGTTTATTTACAGTTTGAGCAGAGCAGGAATTGAACCCTCCGTTTTCTTTAATACCCGTTTCATTTCCCATGATAGTTTAACTTATTCTTGCAAGTATGGAGGAATACCAGTTTTGGATGAATGCTGAAAGTAAGTTAGGAATAACGGAAAAATTTAGAATCTTTCATTAGTGCTAAGATCCAGGAAAGACTAGAAAGAGAGAGAATTGAGAGAGAAGAAAGACAATTAGAAAGGGAAAGAGAAGAAGTAAAGGAGAGATAAAGAATCGAAAGAGAAGAGAAAAAGGAGAGAGAGAGAATTGAGAGAGAAATCCAAGAAAGACAGAAAGAGAAAGAGAAGACAAAAAGGAGCGTGATAGGCTTGATCGTGAAGAAAGAGCTAAAGTACGTGAGGAACAAGTTAAATTAAGAAAACTTGAGGAAAGAGCAAAGGATAGAGAAGTTGAGGAAAAAGATATAGAACGTGAGGAAAAAGCTAGAGAACGTGAGGAAAGAGCTGGAGAACGTGAGGCAAAAGCTAGAGAACATGAGTTAATAGAGAGAGAAAAGGATCGCGAGCTCGAAAAAGTTCGCCTTGAATTAGAGAATAAAAAGTTAACTCTTACACAACAACAATTAGAGGAAGGAGTAATTGAACATCATGCAGCTAGTGCATATATTCCAGCACCTAATTTACCTCCTTTCACAGAGGGGGAAGACATTACTTCATTCATTATCAGGTTTGAAAATACCGCTACCCTCTGTGAATGGCCTGCTGACACCTTGGCTACCAGGTTAGGAAAGTTATTTTCTGGTACAGCTTTGAATATCTATGCAACTTTGTCGCAGGATATCATATGTAATTATAACCTACTGAAGAAGGCAATCCTTAAAGCATATCAAAAAACCACAAATTCTTACAGGAAAGATTTCAGGTATGCCACCTTACAGCATGGCCAAAACTTTCAGCAGTTACAGGTAACACTCTTTCGTTTGTTCGACTTTTGGATAGAGGTTCAGGAATTGATCACAGTTATGAATCTCTTAGAGACTTCATGGTTGCTGACCAGTTCCTGACAGCTCTTCCCCACCAGATAAGAACATTCATTAGAGAACGTAACCTGATTAAAGCTGAGGAAGTTGCTGAGGCCGCTGACCTGTATGCTGAGGCTTACAATTTCCCTTTATAAAGTCCTAAAGGGATCGAACCTTAAGGGCAGTGGTTCACCTGAACCAAAGTTTAAAGAAGCCTACAGTAGAGGCAAAGTCTCCAGCTATTATCCCAACCTGTCATCGATGTGGTGGTATCGGACATAAACGTCCAGGTTGTCCTTCCCAAAAAAATAGAGAAAGTTGGAAGATGTTTTGTTTACGGTAATTACCCGGCACCCTTCTGTTTAGGAGCCAGTTAAGGTATAAAATCTCAGACATATTACGTGACAACTGGATGTACGTGCATCATAATTTCGGACAAACTGTTCCCTTACTTTAAAACCTCTCGTGTGTCCTCTATTCTTTCAGATTATTGGGTCGTGAAAATACTTTCCCTACAATACGTTGTTATTTGAAAACTAAATGGTTCACCGGTTGGACTAATGTGGTACTAGCCCCAATTACTTGTTCTATAATAGTGGGTAACATTAAAGGTGCCATTCTTCCTTCAGAGGCGGATCTTTCGTCACCACCCGTGGATCTAAGTTTTCCAGCTCCTCTTCCTGGCAAGTTAAATAAGCCCATTAACAATTCCGCACCGGAAGCTGCATTGTCTCGTACTGTTCATTTGGGGGTGGAAACAGATGATACTGCTCTCGATAGTGAGTTTTTTTTTTTTTTTATATATTTTATTTAAAAACCAATCAGTTTAACAAAAAATAAAAAAAACGTTGGAACTAATCAAATAACTGAAAAACGGATTGTGCCTACATCTCGCAAGATATTAAACAAAAACTTACATAAATAAAAAAACAAAAACAAAATTCTGTCCAGGGTCATGAATTGACATATATACAAACCTTGTATATTAAATTGTAATATAATTGCATCTGAAAAAGGGTTAAATACATTGAACTAAAATTACAAAAAGTTATATCATTAAATCCCACCCTTTCACATTAAAAAAAAAACCAAAACCTAACATCAAAATCGCTAGATAATCTACATTTATCCCAAAAATACAGTGAACATATCCCAACATACAAATAAACAAAAAAAAGAAAAAGCTTAGAACGCAATAACAAGCTCTATACTTTTACAAAACCCCATATACAAATTTAGACAAATGGCTACGTCACTAAACTGTTAATATGTCTGTATACCAAACAGTTTAAAATTAACATAAGAATTGCATTAACAAAAAACCGGTATCAGGGTACGGGACCATAATTAAAAAACTTTAAAAAGAATCAATCTGCTATATAAAGTTTTACAAACGCTGACCCATGACATAGGCTCAACACAATAAAAAAGAGATATTTTTTTATATATACCCACATACACACCCACACCCCACACCCACATCACCACACACCCACACGTACCAAAAAAATTTTTCACAAAATCACATTAATCAGATGCACTGAATGCAAATGCAAAACAGTATAAAGTATACTCATCGTTAAAAAAAACCCAGCACGTAAAAAAAAACAAACTAAAACCACTTTTTCGCAAATAATTATTACTAAAGAATATTTTATACAAGACTGATACACACATAATTATAAAAAAAATCTACTATTTATTCTACATTCTAAAAAGGGGTTTTTACTACCATAACGAGACCTTGAGCCTACATCCACATTTGGATCCCATAAAGTCCCAATGAAAACCAGGAAACCATTCCAAACCCCACATTACAACATCTCACGCCCCCCCCCCCCCCAGGGGGGGCGACCCCGTTGTTGCCCCTGACTCCCTCCAACCATAAAAACCCCCTTTCGTCACTTTTTTCAATCAAGTTTTACGAGAATCCCAACTTGCATTCTATACCCTCTGGAAAGCCTGATCCCCCCTCCTCCCTACAAATCTTGTTACGACACCCGTACTAAAAAGGAAAGTTACCGCAAGAATTTCTTCTCCCTCACTATCCCCCCTCCCCCCACACCCCCGAAATATATAATAATCTACCAGATATAAAAATTAAAATCTTATGACACCCGTCTAACCCACCCATATCTAGACTTAGAGCAAGCAAAACCGACACCCCACGGCCCCCACCCTCTGTACAACCTACTTAACCACACCTAACCTCCTCTACCCTTCACAAAAAATAAACAAATGGGAAAGCGTCTCATCCCCCCCCAGATACCACCCCCCCACCCTCCAACCGCGTTTCGAATATTCACCCGATGGAAAAGGGTCCCCTGCAGAAAACGAAACATACCTCACGCGCCCCCAGGGTTTTTTAACTTCAATTTACTAAATCTAAACCCAAATACTCTTCCCTGCAACATGGGGGGAAAAAACCCCAACGGGACAACGCACCTACCTACAAAGTAACCTAAACAAAACCCTTATACGAACCTTTTTAGTTTCCCCAAACCCAAAATCACACCCTCAAAAATATTTTTACATTCCCCCAACTCCTTCCTTTTCCACATACCCAGCCGTGTTATCCTTCCCCAAAAAGCCCCCCCTTCGCACCCTCACGCAACATTCCCATTTTTAAACACAATTTACCCTCCGTCTCAAATCCAACAACCCCAAACCCACCCCACTTACAGGTAACATTACAACCTCCCTCCCAACCCTCAAACGTGAACCCCAAAAAAAAATTTTTACACCCCCTCTTAGTATCCCCGCAATCGCTGTCCCTGTAATTGGGAACACAGCTGCAACATACCAAACCTTACTAACAATAAAATGTTCACGACTATCACTCGCGTATCGAGTTAGGTGTGGGGTTCAGAACACCTAGAGCCCCCCGTCCCTTTCCCAATAACCTATCCGAATTTTCCTCCCGGGCAACCATGTCTCCCTATAAATAATACCACAAATCTTTAAAAACACCGCCCATTCTTTAACAACATTACATCTCCCCCCCACAAAAACCCCACCCCGAACCCAAACCCCCCCACCCTTTACTTCCACTATTTTCCTGCAACCCGTGGCACTTCCAAATAATTGCACCACCTCTCCAAACCTCTCATTGACTCCCTGCACGAAAAAACTGGGGTCGTCAAAATTCCCAAATTAAACCCCGGGGCCCCCCTCCCCCCCCCACACTTCCCTCAATGGGTCATAAGCTAAAGGGCAACCCTTCTATAAAAGGGGTCCTGGAAAACCAAACAATTTTGGGCAAAGGGGGATCCCGTCTAAGGCCTCTTCCATTGCAATTTCCCCCCCAACACCCATTAATCTGTATCCCCATTTTCCCCCCCTTGACAAGATTTACCCCCTTTGTATTTTTCCTCCCCCCAAAAACCCCGTCTCCTAAGTAAACCGCAAAGCCCCCTTTTCCACTCTACATATGCTCCTTGCCAGTCAGAGCCCCAACAAAGCCGCCCCTCCACCCCCCCCTTCTTCCCAAAAAATTTTTATCCCGTCCTTCAATCATCGACCTTCCCGGGAACCCGCTGGATTTTGGGCACCACCCTCCCCCCAACACATTTGAAACCTTTACCAAAAAATTTTTTGCAAAAAACACCTTTGGGTCTGCACACATCAGGTATGGTCGGTACCCCCGAAGGGGGGCTGCCCCTTGACCTTCGGACCAACATAAACGCTGTTTCCTGCTTCTCCCCCCTTACCCTTTCCTTCATACTATTAAAATAACCCAAACTATAAATTCCTTCATAAAACGCACAATGTTGTAAAAAAAATTTACCGGAGACCATTAATAGGGGGATTTTTCCCCCTTTCCCTCATTCCCTTAACGCTTTTTTTCCTCGCCGTAATCGCCCCACCTAAACCTTTCGATCACTTTTTCCTAAATTAACGCACTACGTCACACCTTGCCCAATGCCCCGTCACCCCCCCCACTGTTCCAGTACTTCTCGTACAAGCCTCCGCATACGCCACACCCCCCTTGGGGTTCGATCTCCTCCCCTTTTCTTTAACCCCCAACCATCCCCGTTACCTCTAAACTGGCATAGCCGTCGCGCCTGCCTTTGCTTTTGAGCCGCAAAAACACGTGACGCTGTCGCCCCAAAGACTTCCCCACCCCCCTCCCTGCATCCTTAACTTAAAACCTTTCATTTTGCAACCCCTCCCCTCCCCTTTTTTTTCAGCTATTTATCCATAGGGAAAAATTTTTCCCACCCCCCCTCCCTAAGCAAACCTCTTAACCTTTTCCTCTAAATAGTTACCAGTCCATATTTTAAAATTATTAATACGTTTTCTTCTTCACATAAAATTTTTCTAATCCTTCCCAACCCCACCACCACTCCCCTATGATCTGCATTGTCCCTAACATACTGAAAATTTCACATCCCCCCCGGGAAAAGGTAAACCTCTATCAGTCTGCAGAAAACCACTCCTAACAAACTTTAAAATCATCTCCCCACCGCCCCCCCAAAAGGGCATCACGTAACCTAACCCCCTTAAAATAAATCCCTAAGACCCAAAAGACTTTTATCCACCCCCTTTGGGTCACACAGCCCCCTGATTAAAATTTTCCAGCCCCCCACCAACTTTCCCACCTTGGCGTGCACTTAAGAAAAACAAGATCCTACACACAAAATCTTTTTCCCTTTTAAGTTTTTTTCTCCGGGCGCTACACACTACAAAAGACACACCTTCCCATCCCCCCACCCATCCACGAAACACCCTCCCCCCCCTCCCCCCTCGCTTCTCTGAAAAAACAAACGGTTCGTCTCCTTAAAAAAACCCCCCCAACCCCTTTTTGGACGGGGAATGGCGGGGAAAAAAAAAAAGGGAAAAAAAAAAATTTTAAAAAAGGGAAAAAAAAAACACAACATCCACTCGATTTATCAAAAAATTCAAAACCAATCTCTTTCATCCCGTAAAAACCCCTTTTTAAATTTACAGACTACACCTAAGGGGGCCTTTTAAAATTTTTCCCCCCCTGTTCCTCTCATCACCTTTACAATTCCAGAGCTTGAATTTAGTTCAACCCCCTTCGGGTGCTTCTTTCCCCCCCCCCCTTTTTCCGGGGCCCTCCTATCAGGCTACCCCCACCTACACCACTACCTTCACCACTTCCTCAGTTTTTTTCCCAGGCTTTTGTGCAGGCGTAGGACGTCAAAAATCTGAGTACCCCGCCCTCTTTCTCGTGACACATGTTAACATATCATGGTCAATGTTACCTCTGATAACCCTCCCCTCCCCTGAGAATGGTTTAATGAGTCAAGGGGAGACCCCAAACCCCCTCACGCCCCAAATTATCATTCTCAGATTTCGGGGAAGCGACGATTCCCCCAAGACACCAGCTCAGATGTAACACCCCCTTTGGTGGTGACAAAGTTTTAACCCCCCCCAATTTCCCTCCCAATCTAAAAACCCTTTTTCTTGTACTTGCTGCCCTCCTTACCCAAAAAACGACCCCTGATCAGGCAGTTGGGGGCGGGAAACTCCAACTCCCACCAGCCGGTGCCCGATCCACTATCTGCCCCCCAAAAAAACCCCAACACACGTCGCAGGGGCTGCGACTCCACCACAGGTCCAGGCAAATTTTTGCGTCAAGGTCGCCGCTATGTGTCATATCACCCCCCAGGGGGCGGCACGTACGTCGTTGTCCTGGGTACATTACCTTACCTGCGCCCTAAAAATCTTGTGTACAATAGGTGGTTTTGGGTGCCTCAAAGTCTTTTGGGGTTGAAAAAACCCCTCGGGAAAACCAGCAAGGCCCCGCCGCCCACGACCATGTTGGGCATAATCACCGCCATTTCTCAAAAATTTTCCCTTATATCCGCTCGTCCGCCTCAAAGGAACTTTTTGCGTAACTTGATCCACGTAAATACCGGAACATCTATATTCTTACGTGACAGCTGGTGTGCTTAAAGACCCGTCCTAAAACCTGGTGCCCTAACGATTTAAACCCGTTGCTGATGCATTTTTACGAAAATTCTTGTCCCCTTTCCCAATGCTAACCCCATCAAGTCCTATCTTGTATCCAAAAAGTCCCCCGTATGATTTTTGGCTTTTGACTTGGCAGAACGGGCGTTTTCTTTCCCTTTAAGTAGTCGATCCTACAGATTTACCCTTCGTCTCAATAACCCCATTTGCGACACAGGCCGGGGGGTGACACACCATTAACCCCTGCAGCCAGGAAAACTGTTTAGTGAGGTAGAGGATCCCCTATCCACTGTGGGGTAAAAAGTAAGGGACTGCCCCCGGCACTCCAATGTTTTGACTAGGGCCAGCCATAACCCGGTTTCCCCTTACTCTTTCCCCCCGAAGTTTTTTTTATTTTCCCCCGTTTTTATATCCAAGGATGCTTTGTCAATATACGAAAATTCCCCTTCACTTCGGATTGTCAAAATCAAGCTTTTAAAAACCCCAAAGTTATCCTGGGAATACGTATTCATAATTTAAATATATTAAGGAACCCTATAAAATCGTACTTAAACCTCATTCTTCAGTGATAGATTTTTCCCCCTTGTTGTTCCTAAACCATGTAAAGGGGGACTGTTTTCAAATGGCCCCCATGTTTGCCCAGGGGACCAAAAAACTTCCCCCACAAAAGGGTTTGGATAAAATCAAGCACACTTTTTTTTTTCCCAAAGCTGTATTCTAGGTTAAAAAAGAAGAAAGTTCTTGAATAGGTGTCGGGTGTTTAACTGCACAAAAACACACTCCTGTCCTGTTTTTTTAAAATCTAAAACTTCCCCCTGCAGAAACGAGATACTCCACCATAAAAAAGGAATTTTTGGGGGCCCCTTTGTGTGGGGTTTATCTCCAAACTTAAATTTTTTTTTCGGGGAAAAAAATTTCATTTTAGAACGGATCAAAAACCCTTTGATTACCTGAATTTTTAAGGGGAACCACAGTCGCCTTGAGGTGGCTTGGCACTCCAGGTTTTAATTTTCCTTTTGTGTATATCAAGGGTTTTCTCCAATTTTATTTCTTACTGGTTAATCGTTCAGTCAGTAAAAATTTGTTGCCTTACGCGATTCCCAGTTAGAATTTTTCCTCCCTATTTTTCTTTCCCTTGACTATAAGTTTTGGTATGGGGGGAGTGTGAGGGAAAAAGTTCGGATAGAGAGGGAGTAACAGAACCCAATAGTTTTTTCCCGGGTACTTGTTAGGTAGGGTGGGGCAACCCCCGCTATCCCTTCCCCCCCCTTTTCCCCCCCCCCCCCCCGAAGGTACGTGGGGGGGCTCCGGTGAAAACGAAAAATCACTTGTCCAGCTCACAGCACTCGAAAGTACAGGGCTGATCATATTTTAGTGGATTATTGGTTACCAATAATTAACTTAGTCCTTTAGTCTTTATCTCTAAATTTTTTAATAATCCCAATCTTTTGGTTTTTACTTATCAGGGAGAGTGATTTTTTAAGGGGGGGTAATTTTTCCTCCTACAGTTTGGGAAATACAGGAGGGTCCCTGCCAACCAAAACGAAAGAAAGAAGGGAGGACAACGTCCGGAGACGTCCCATTTTTAAAATTTTTTCCTGTTATGTAAGCCAACACAGGACCTAACCCTCAATAGCATGGTAAAAACCCTGTTTTCCTGTCATCTGAAGTAATTATACAGGGCTACACTCTGTGAAGAACGACCCGGGGTGGTGGCCCACCAACCCTGTCCCCCCCCCCCCACATCGCAAGGGCTACAATTTAAACAACACGCAGTGTCCCCAACCCGACCCCCCATTCCCACAATATACCTATATTGGTTTGATTAAAAGAAATTTTTTTTCATTTCTTTTTTTCATTTTTTTTTCAATTAGGTACCCATTCTTGTTTTTTTTTTTAAATTTTCCGTTTCAAAATAATAAATGTTTATCATTGTCTTTATTTTCTTTTTCTATTCTTTAAATTTTTTTGAGAGGAGCCGCCTTGGAATACTGACTTAATTGTTACAGGGCTGAGTAACCTCACACTGCCCAAGTGAGAGAAAGTTGCCATTTCCGCAGTTGCCTCGTGCAACTTACACTTTGGATCCTGGTTTCGAATTTCTCTTCCCCTCCCCTATTAATCTCCGCGTTCAATTAGAAACCACGCGGAGGCAAGAAAATGGAGTAAAAAGGGTTTTGTCAAAAATTAACATATTAAGCGAGGAAAACTTGCTTTTACTGTGTCTATTTTTGGGGATCAATATAAAGGTACGCTGTCTAGCTGTTTCGCAAGGCGTGTTTCATTATATTCTGTGTACAAATAAGCAAAATTTAAATTTTAATATGGTATCGAGCATAGGATTTTAAAAGAACGCTAGGGTGAGTGTTAAAAACACGCCAAAGTACACCACGGGGTCCTAATACACTCACCACTCACACACACAACACACAGTCACCTGCGAAAGCCCCCAACCAGGGCAACCCAATGCAACCAAACATTTCTAAACCCCAAAAACACATGCCTAAACCCAAACTCCCACTCACCTTTATACAAACTCACCTTCCACAACCCCCCAATAGTTTTTTATAGGTCTCCCATTTTCCAAACCCCAACGTTCCCCCAGACCACAATTTTAGAAAAGAAATTAAGGTTTGGTATACAAATGCCAAAGGAATAACAAATAATTGAGGAGTAGCATGAAAAAATCAAGGGACATCCCAGCAAAATACATCAAGGAAAATAAATCACCAAATGTAACAGATGCAACTTTCCACCCGGGTAACAAATTCCGGGAAAAAAAAAAGGGGCAAGGGGGAGGAGTTGCACTGTCATTAAAAAAAATGGGGGTTCGATAAATGGAAAGAATGGTGGATGGGGCGAAAGGGGTAAAGTAGGAACAATCCAGTTATGGGCATAAAATGGTAATTGTGTATTTTACAACCCCCCACACAAATGCAGGAGGCCAAGAGAAGAATATGGCAAGAGCAAAGAGCAAAGGGACCAAATAGCCGAGGTGGCCAGACGAGCACACATGAGGAGAGCAAAGTTACTAGTTATGGGTGATTTCAATACAGGAATTGACTGGAAAAACCTGGAGCCCCGTTTTGGGGTCTCGAATATGGGAGCCAAGATGTTGGATTTGTACGGAAAATTCATGCATCACTGTTAAGAGACACTTCCAGAGAGGAAAATGAAAATGGTCCGAAGACTGGGCCTAGTTTCACCTTTGGTTGGCGACATCGAAGATTCACTTCGAAAAACCCATTGGAGCAGTGATCATGTGGTCCTGTGCTTTATTACATAGTTGAGCTACAAGTGGAGAGGGGGGGGGAAAAAGGCGGGTAAACGAAATAAAAAGGGGGGTATACATGGCATGAGGAACTTTTTACAAAACGTCATGGGAAAGAGAATTTGGAGGAAAACCAGTAAAAAAAAATGATGGATATATGACAGCAAAATTGCGAGGGGCAGAGGAAGGTTTGTTCCCCAAAGGAAAACAGAAGTAACGGAAAACCAGACCAGTCCTTGCTTCATCCAGAGGTTAGGGAGGCAAAAAAATAAGGGCACTAAAGATGGAAAAAGTAAGAAAAAAGGACCCCGGGAAAAAAAGAGATTAGACAAAGAGCCCGAACGAATATACACAGAGAAGAGGGAGGCTCAGCGACAATCGAAAAAAATATAGCATCAAAAGCCAAGTCGACCCGAAACTGTTGTATAGCCACATCAGGGAAAAAAAACAGTCAGGACCAGGTAATAGGTGGGAAGGAAAAGGGGGGTAGTTCACAAGAAAAATACCAAGAGATATTTTGGAGCCCCAAAAGGAGATTTTAAAGGGACAGGAAAGGCTCAGGAGTCCAGAATGGGAGGGACACCAACAAGTCTGGACGAAATGCACAACTGGGAAGAGGGGGAAAAAAGCGATATTAATGGCCTCAAAGGCTGGTGGGAACCGAGAAACTCTCTTGTTCCCCTTTGAGGGGAGCGGGATGTTGGTTTGCCATAACAAAAATCTTTTAACATTCTATTGAACTGGGCAACTCCTGAGGATGAAAGTGGCACTATGCCCAGTTTTCAAAAAAGAAGCAGAAAAGAGGCTTAAACTAAGACCCGGTTTTTGGTGTATAATAGTAAAATCAGGAGAAGATCATCAGGGGAGATGGTTAGCACCTAGAAAGAACAACTTGTAAACGACAACCAGCACGGGGTTTTGGGGAAGGAAAATTCTGTGTCACAAAAACCCACTTTATTTTATGACAAAGTTTTGAAGTAAGAACGAAAGGGGGTGGAAGATGCATTTTTTTTGGACTGAAAAAGGCCTTCGCACAGTTCCTCACAAGGGTTAATGCCAAAAACGAGGTCAGGGAAACATAACGGAAAAAGGGACTGCAATGGATCGGAATACCTGGAGGGAGGCACAAAGGTCAGGGACGTGACGAGGTGTTGAGTGGGGCCTGTGACGAGCGGGATTCACAGGGGGCAAATTTCCTAAACCTGTGCTGTATTTGGTAATGTGAATGAATAAAGGGAAAGGGGTGATTCAGAAGTGTCCTTGTTTTAATGTGAAGTTAAGAGAAGAATTAAATTTTGGTTGAGGTCAGGCAGGACTTCAAAAGGGCCTGGGCAGGCAAAGGCGGCCACAACTGATTCCTTTAATTTAACCCGCCAAATGTTAAGTCTGAGATCAGGGAAGGGCAAAGAAGGCCGCAGACACAGTATAGTCTAAGTGACCAAAGACGCAAACCTCACTAAGGAAAAAGATCTTGGGGTGAGTATAATGCTGAGCACATTCCTGAGGTGTCTCACTCAGATACTGCGCGCTACGAGCGTCGTAAACCCAAGAATAGCGTTCCCATCCTCATAAGGGTTTTCAATATTTTTGCGCACCATGACGCAGGCCCCCTACTGGGTATGCAGCCCAGTTTGGAATCCCAAAATGGTCAGGCACTAAGAAATTACGAAAGGCAAAGGTTTGCAACAAGGTTTTTTTCCTTGAAATAAGGAGATTGACCTTTGAAGAAAAATTTTGGGAAAAGGGTGACGACACTGGAGGGTCAGGGGAAGACTATAAAAGAATATAAAATATGCTAGGAATTGACAAGGTGGACAGACAGGATGTTCCCGAATGGGACACAGAAACAGGGATCCAATTGCAAGTTTTAAACTCCATGAGTCAGGGGTTAGGAAGTGTTTCTTCAGTATAGAATTGTCAGGAAGGGAATAGCCTTGCAAGGGTGTATGGGGGCAGAAACCAAAACAAAAATTTAAGACGAGGTATGACAAAGCCAGGGAGAGATAGGAAAAGGCCCTATAGCGTCGTAAAGAGGGGGTTCCCGGGGCTGGCTCGCCCCTGCAACCACAAATTAGGCGGTCAATTTGGTGAGCTAACACCACCAACAACACACAACCATACACAAAACACAAAGGAATGTTTTCAGCAGAAAAGGGGAATGGACTAGTGAAGGTGGGACTTAGTCGCGGCAGGAGCGCAACAGCAGCTGGGAGGACTGAAAGGGAAAAAGGGAGCATGAGTTTTATATGCGGAAAACATTAGAAAACCAGGAGGGGCAGGGGGATGATTAGACAAACAGCAAAGGAAATGTTTAAATCAGATCAGAAATATAGTGGAAAGGAAATGGGAAGGGAGGGGGAAAAGAGAGAGAGGGGAGAAGAGAGAGAAGAAGAGAGAGGAAAAGAGAGAGAGAGGCCGCTGATTATTCACTCTTCAGGAAGCTGAAGGGAAAGGGCTTTGATGAAAAACGGCAGATGGAGGAAGAGGGAGATTAACAAAATCAAGACTAACTGGCGGGAGGTAAGTTTCATGTGGGAAAATTTCCAAGACGTGTAGAGTACTCTAGGATTGAGAGAGGCTCTGTCCGTGATTACAAGGTAAAGGCAAAAGACAGGACAAGCGCAAAACAAGGTTTAAAGGGGCAGAAAAATCCACTGGAGTCGTCAAAAGGAAAAAGAAAAGGGGGGGTTCAAGAGAAGGTTCAAAAACGCCGGAGGCAGGAAGGGAGCAAGGTATGTATTGGGGAAAGGATGCTGGGGGCCGGGCAACCGGGACACCCCACACAGAGACCCGGTGCTGAGGGTCCGGGCATACCAGCACACCCCCTGTGAAGGCTTACCGACCCTGTAACAACCAGTCATATTAACAAGGCGGCTCTCCTCAGGAAAAAAAAAAGAATGAAAAAAAAAAATAACAGAAATGAAACACTTTACATTTAGAAACGGAAAAAGTTTAAAAAAAAAAAACATGAATGGGTATCCTTTGAAAAAAAAATGAAAAACGAAATGAAAAAAAAAATTTCATTTGAAACTCAACGTAATATGGTATACGGGTAATGGGGTCCAGGTGTTGGTGACACTGGGTGTTGTTGAAATCGTAGCCATTTTCTGATGTGGGGGGGGGGGGGCAGCAGGTGTTGGTGACTCCCAAACCGGCTCGTTCTTAACAATTTGTAGCCGTGAATAATTACTTCAGAGGGACAGGGAAAACAGATTCGTTACTTTTCTTCTTGTTGGTTGGCAGGTGACCCCTTCTGTTATTCCAAGCTGTAAAGAGAGACAGATTTACCCACTGCTTAAGAAATCACTCTCTTGATAAGTACAATACTTAAAAATGTGATGATTTTTTAAAACATTTAATAAAATAAAGGATGAAAGGACTAAGTTAATTATTGGTCAAAAGTGAAGCTTTCAACCAATAAGTCCACTAAAATATGATCAGGTGTGTACTTACAGAAGTGTTGGGAGCTGTGAGTCGAGTGATTTACTGTTTGACCGGAGCCCCACACGTCACCTTTCGGGGAGGGGGGAGAGGGAGGGGAAGGGATAGCAGGAGCTCGGCAGACCCTACCTTAACAAGCAGCCGGCAATCAAACTATCACTTTTCGGGGAAGGGAAAAAAAGGTTGGGGGGAAATAGCGGGGCCTGGACTTACTCTACCCTAACAAGTAGCCGGCAATAAAACTATTGTTACTATATACTCCCTCGCTACTCCTATCTATTGAACTTTTCCTTCACACTCCCCCATACCAAGACTTATAGTCAAGGAGTATAAGAAGAATAGGCGAGGAAAAAGTTTTAACATGTGGAAGTCGCGTAAGGCAACAAATTTTCTACTGACGTCATGACTTAACCAGTCAGAGAAAAAATTGGGTGAACCATTGATATAACAATATGGAATTAAAAGCCTGGAGTGCCACTGTCCCCCTCAAGAGGCGACTTTTGGGTTTCCCCTTAAAAGTTTCTAGGTATATCAAAGGTTTGTGGTCCGTTTCTAAAATGAATTCTTTTCCCAGCAAATGTAATTTAAGTTTGGAGATACCTCACACAAGGGCCAAACATTCCTTTTCTATGGTGGAGTATCTCGTTTCTTCGGGAAGGAGTTTCCGGCTTAGGAAACATACAGGGAAGGGAGTACCATCTTAGTATTGTAGTAGCACCACACCTAAGCCAGTATTGGAGGCATCAGTTTTTAAACAAAATGTTTCATTAATATCTGGATTCTTAAGTATAGGGTCTTTCGTAAAGATGCTTTTAATCTCATTAAACTTTTCCCGGGGTCGTCGGAAAGTTCAAGAGGTTCCTTCACAGACGTTTTAAGGAAGTTGGATAAGATGCCTGTAAGATCAGTAAGGTTTGGGATAAACCGTGCATAAAAATTTACAGAACCAGAAAGCTACGCATGAGCTTCTTGGTTTTGAGGAATTTAAATTCTAAATAAGCTTTGATCTTATGGGGAGAGGCTGCAGAGAGTTATTAGAAAGTTTCAGTCCAAGATATCATAATCTTGTTATACCCAAGGAAGAATTTTTTTGGGCTTGGCAGTGAGGCCATGTGAGCGTAACCTACGCAAAAACTGATGTTAAGGGTTTGGATATGTTCGCCCCACATGGATGTCATTACTTAAATGTTATCAAAAAAAAACTAAAACATTTGGCATATTACCCAAGACCTTTCTCATCAGTCTCACGTAGGTAGCACAGGCAGTTACCAAACCGAAGGGCATAGTTCTATACTGCATCAGTCCTTGGTGGGTAGGAAAAGCGGTGTACTGCTTAGAAGGATCTAACATTACTTGATGATATGGCCTGCGCATATCAATCTCTGAAAAAGAAGGAAGAGTCATAAAATTTGTGTAGTCGCTATCTATTAATGCATAGTTTCAGAAATCCCCGAGTTATAGCTTTAAAGGGCCTCTGAAGTCAATAGCAAAGCTTTTATGAATTATCCTCCTTCTTAACCATGACTATGGTGAGCAATATGCAGATACTAAAGGTTCAATGATCTATAATTTGTCTACCTCTCGGTCAAATGAATCCCTAGGTGAACTGGAACTGGGTATAATTTCCGTTTGATGGGAAATTGTCCGTCAATAAGTCAATCTTATGGACTACCGTGGAGGAAAACACGGAATATCAGTAAAGACTCTGAAAATTTACTCACACATTGAAGTAGTTCATGTCTCTTATGGTCACCCAAAAGATTCATTAATAATAATGTTGGTTGCGCCCCGAGTGGTCAAGAGTCACCAAGTCATGTAGTTCTTCATCATAGTCTTAAGTTAGAGGATCAATTACACACACCTTACATTCTTCAGTTGTTGCATCAAGTTCGTGTGGAAAACTAAGTCAAAGTATTAAGGCAGTTAACCGAATTTCTTCGGGAATATTTTTTAAGGATGTTGGATATGATATAGCTTAGGTTTCCCCTTGACTTCTATGAGGTAGTCAACTTTCCCCCAAATTTTTAATACTTTATATGGACCTTTCCATGCTGCTAATAAATTTTTTTGACTTGATAGGCAAAAGTACCAGAACTTCTCCAATATTTTAAAACTTCCCTCTGACTTTTGGAATCAAAATAGGGTTTTGTACTGGTCCTTTTACAGCTTGGTTTTCGAAACTATGTCAGAGATCTCCTCAAGTTTGGATCTAAGGTCAAGGAGAACCTGGTAAGAAGACTGAAAACCCCAGCATTTACCTCCTCATTAGTCCCTAAGTCATGAAGGATGGAAATGGACCTCTGGCCTGTCTACCATAGAGAAGTTCAAAAGGTTTAAAACCCCAAGGAGTCACTGGGAACTTCCCTCATGGCAAACAAAGCAAAGTTTCCTTAAAATGGACTTGAGAATCGAATGCTGGCGCTCAAACCTCCCATACAGCTGGGATGATAGGGTGTTTGGTGAAGAGAGGCTTCACTCCCAGAAAGTTGGTAGAGAAGTTGCATTAAGTCAGATGTGAATTGTGTCCCACGGTCAGACAAAATTTCTCTAAGGATGCCCACCTGGAGAAGATGGACAAAAAGGGCTTCAGCCAACTCTTAGTAGTTATGGTCTTTAAGGGTAAAGGCTTCAGGGAAAATCGAAGCATAATCAATAATGTTAATAAATATCTATGTCTCCCCGACGAAAGTGGAGATAAAAGGACCAACGATGTCAATAGTACTCTTTCAAAGGGTACCGTAAAGGGCTGGCATTTTGACCATAGGTACTCGCCTGGTACCTCGGGAGGATGACAGTTGGCAAACTTTACACGATCTACAATGGGTAGTGACATCTGAGGACATTTATGGCAAAATAGGTTTTTCCCCAATTTTATTTAAGGTTTTACGATGCGAGAAATGTCCGGCCACTGGCAGGTCATGAGCCATTTTAAGAACAGTTTCTCGGCATTGACTTGAAACAACCAACTAAGATGGAATAGTCTATCTCATCTGAATTTAGTTTGAATACTGACTTGTACAAGATACCTTTAATATATTCGAATTTATATGAAAGGTTTTTCCTTTGGATAACTTGATTTTGTTTTTGCGGCCCTTATGGCAATTCTGAAGAGAAGGGCAATTACGTTGTAAATTGACAAAGGAGTCCTTCGATATATCTAAAGGCTTAAAGTCAGGGAAAATCAAAGGATGGACAGTATGAGAAGCCTGGGCTTTGGTCTGAGCCCTAGTCAAGACATTTATGGTATCGGAGATGATATCTTCACTTTTATCTAACAAGTGAACCGGTGATCCTACTACCTCGCTTTCGAAAGTAGCATCACTAGTTTTTAATCCCACATGAATCTCACGAGACATTGTCTCATCTGAACTTTCGAGGGGCTTCTCTGACTCTACAGGAAGAGGATCTGAAACGCTTATGTCCATCTTTGGTGATGAAAGGTCAACCTCAGAAGGAAGAATGGCACCTTTTACATTACCTATTAGTACGGAGCAAGAAGTGATGGGAGCTAGTACCATTTAGACCTAATGTAACAAGAGATTGTAGGAAAAGTGTCTGTACGGCCCAAGTAGTCTGAAACTATAGCAGAGGAATGAGTTTCTTTAAGAACAGAGGGTAGCAGTATTTTCGAACCTGATAATGTATGAAGTAATGTCGTCCCCATCTGTGAAGGGAGGTAAATTAGGTGTGGGAATATGTGCACTAGCTGCATGATGTTCAATTACTCCTTCCTCTAATTGTTGTTGTGTAAGAGTTAACTTTTTATTCTCTAATTCAAGGTGAGATTTTTAGAGCTCGCGATCCTTTTCTCTCTCTATTAACTCATGTTCTCTATCCTTTGCTCTTTCCTCAAGTTCTCTTAATTTAACTTGTTCCTCATGTATTTTAGCTTGTTCCTCACGTTTTTAGCTTGTTCCTTACGTATTTAGCTTGTTCCTCACGTTCTCTAGCTCTTTCCTCACGATAAAGTCTGTCACGCTCTTTTTGGTCTTCTCACTATCTTTCTAACTGTCTTCCTTGGCTTTCTCTTTCAGTTCTCTCTCTCTCCTTTTTCTCCGTCTTTCATGGTTCTCTTTCTCCTTTTCTTTTCTTTCGATTTTCTCTCTCCTTTTCTTCTTCCTTTCGATTCTCCTCTCTCCTTTTTCTTCCTCTTTTCCCATTTAACTGTCTTTCTTCTCTCTCAATTCTTCTTTTAAATTTTTCCTGTCTTAGCACTAAGAAAGATTCTAAATTTTTCCCTGTTATTCCTAACTTCTTCCAGCATTTATCCTAATGTATTCCCCATAC
>NC_069476.1:27080188-27140467 GCF_026875155.1 Cherax quadricarinatus | reverse complement strand
TACTGTTACTGTTACTACCACTACTATTTTTACTGTTACTACAACTTCTACTGTTACTGGTCTTACCACTAATACTGTTACCCTTACTGTCACTACTATTGCTATTGTTACTAACACTACTATTATTACTGGATGAAAATTGAGACACTTATGCAGCATATGGGAATCTTTATTCAGGAAACGTTTCGCCACACAGTGGCTTCATCAGTCCAATACAAAGAGGAAGGCGTAAGGAGAGGAGGAGTATGAGGTAATCAGTCCCTCAACCTGGAGTCGATGTGTTCAGTCCATCAATCTTGTAGAATGTACAGCATAGGGCCGTAGACGTGGCTTATATACTGTGGTGAGGTGAGGTGAAGCAGGCGGAGGCGGGGTCATAGTGGTACCATCCACTAGTCGAAGTAGGTCTTCGTCCAAAGGTTGAACAAGTGTTGAAGAATTCTTTGTAACAAGATCCCATGATGCTGCAGTGTCTGACAGTTGTGATGAATGGTTTGAAAAACCGACAAGTTGAAGATTGAGACACTTATGCAGCATAT
Organism: Cherax quadricarinatus; assembly: GCF_026875155.1. Lineage (NCBI taxonomy): Eukaryota > Metazoa > Arthropoda > Malacostraca > Decapoda > Parastacidae > Cherax > Cherax quadricarinatus. The sequence continues at coordinate 27,139,928 of NC_069476.1, read as the reverse complement.
GGGAATCTTTATTCAGGAAACGTTTCGCCACACAGTGGCTTCATCAGTCCAATACAAAGAGGAAGGCGTAAGGAGAGGAGGAGTATGAGGTTGAGGGACTGATTACCTCATACTCCTCCTCTCCTTACGCCTTCCTCTTTGTATTGGACTGATGAAGCCACTGTGTGGCGAAACGTTTCCTGAATAAAGATTCCCATATGCTGCATAAGTGTCTCAATTTTCAACTTGTCGGTTTTTTAAACCATTTATCACAACTATTATTACTGTTACTACCACTACTACTATTACTGCTACTACCACTGCTACTCTTATTACCCACTACTACTATTACTGCTACTACCACTACTACTGCTACTGTTACTACCACTACTACTGCTACTCTTACTATCACTACTACTGCTACTATTACTACCACTACTACTGCTACTATTACTACCACTACTACTGCTACTATTATTCCACTACTACTGCTACTATTACTACCACTACTACTGCTACTGTTACTATCGCTACTACTGCTACTCTTACTACCACTACTACTGCTACTATTACTACCACTACTACTGCTACTATTACTACCACTACTACTGTTACTATTACTACCAATACTACTGCTACTATTACTACCACTACTACTGCTACTATTACTACCACTACTACTGCTACTATTACTACCACTACTACTGCTACTATTACTACCACTACTATTGCTACTATTACTACCACTACTACTGCTACTCTTATTACCACTACTACTGCTACTATTGCTACCACTACTACTGCTACTATTACTACCACTCTTACTGTTACTATTACTACCACTACTACTGCTACTATTACTACCACTATTACTGTTACTATTACTACTACTACTACTGCTACTATTAGAACCACTACTACTGCTACTAGTACTACCACTACTACTGCTACTATTACTACCACTACTACTGCTACTATTACTACCACTACTACTGCTACTATTACTACCACTCTTACTGTTACTATTACTACCACTACTACTGCTATTACTACCACTACTACTGCTACTATTACTACCACTATTACTGTTACTATTACTACCACTACTACTGCTACTATTACTACCACTACTACTATTACTATTACTACCACTACTACTCCTACTATTACTACCACTATTACTGTTGCTATTACTACCACTACTACTGCTATTACTACCACTACTACTGCTACTATTACTACCACTACTACTGCTACTATTACTACCACTACTACTGCTACTATTTACTACCACTACTACTGCATACTATTACTACCACTACTACTGCTACTATTACTACCCACTACTACTGCTACTATTACTACCACTCTTACTGTTACTATTACTACCACTACTACTGCTACTATTACTACCACTACTACTGCTACTATTACTACCACTACTACTGCTACTATTACTTCCACTACTACTGCTACTATTACTACCACTATTATTGTTACTATTACTACCACTACTACTGTTACTATTACTACCACTACTACTGCTACTCTTACTATCACTACTACTACTACTACAATTACTACCACTACTACTACTACTACAATTACTACCACTACTACTACTACTACAATTACTACCACTACTACTACTACTACAATTACTACCACTACTACTACTACTACAATTACTACCAACACCCACATGGGTTGGAAATCCTATATCAGTAACTGATTCTTCTTCACTTTAGGCTGTTACTAATATATTCGTTCTGTATCCTTGTATTATTTACAGTCTTAACGAAGGTCCAGGAGACCGAAACGATGCAGAAAGAAAATGTTTCATACTATGTATATGTGTTTTTTCCAAACATTTTGTTGGTAATACTACAAACATTATTCCTACTTCTCGGACATTATTTATCATGATGTTTGTTGCTATACTTGTCCGTCTTTTGTTCCATTAATGTAAACAGATGTATTTCTGTCCCTGCGCTGTTTGAGAAAGGTATCCCAGTATTGCATAACCCTAGCCCTATGTATGTTAACGCACGAGAAAGGAAGAGTGCAAAGTGCAGCATAATTTAGTAGTGCAGTTAAATAAGTAACGGAGACATGAGGCCCATCAGAACCTCCATACACAAGTTATCACATAAACAAGAATATCCAACATTCCTCAATATTTTCAAACATCTGAAGAATCATCGTTTATTTAGGAAATACGAAATATATCACTATTTATGTAATAAAATGACAAAATTTGGACTTACATGAGGTAATAACTGCACGAACATTGTAGTCTGGAAAGTTTATCAGTGGTAAAAATTTGAAGCCGATCAGATAAGTCATTCTCCAGTTATGGTTTAGGCTCCAATGATCCCATTATTTTTTTCAGTTATTCTAATATATTGACAGAGTTGCTGGAATATGAACGACATTTAATATTGTGGTAAAAAACATCAACTATTTAATGCTAAACACATTCAAATATTGTAATCTTTAATTTTATTTAACGAGATTAAACGGGAATAAAAAATTCACACTGTTTTACACACAAAATAAACAAATCTGCACCTGGAAAGTTAAATTCCAGTCTCCACTGCCATCCCAACGACTCTGTTTCCCCGGGCACCAGCAGCCATCTCCTGCCAGGCGCCTGCGTGCCGGCCCTACTCTACTGACACTGCTGCCACCAGCACATCTCGCTCCAGCACAACCTCCTGCACTACTTCTGCACATTTCGCTCCAGAGTGGACGGGCCACTCACCTCTGCTACCCCACCTCCTACTCCACCCTCCCAACCTCTTCCATTTTTTCCAGCCCTCCCCTCCCTCTTCCTTCCCATTCTCACCAACCCTCGGGTCAGAACCTCACCTCACCTCACCGCTGCCATCCAGCCTCCGCTGCCATCCAGTTCAGAAGCAACTTTTTTTTTGTTTATATATGAAGCCTCGTCATTGATAGTTTTGGAAGTTACTGGAGCCATTCCACGTCGCTGGAAACTGCCTCAACAACTCTGGTCACAGACAACGTGTACATATCAATTATTCCAATTATCTGGTCGTACTTACCGTATAAACCTTGAAAAATTGAAGCTGATCACACAGGCGCTGATTTGTGTGACTTTCTCAAGAAAATTTATGTGAAGTGTTTAAGCATAAGATACATTGGCTTTGGTAATATACTTTCTAGTGCATTGTTGACTTTTACGATAAGAGTTAAGAGTTGACAAGAATTAGGTTCTAGTTCTTAGAGAGGATAATGGGAAATTCAGTTCTCATATGGACTTGAAGAATGGTACTTGCAATAAGGAATACGAAGTGGATGGCAGGAACTAAGTAACACATGTTGAATATATCAAGTGAAATGTGGTTATCAGAAGTGGGAAGAGGAGGATAAAACTGACGAAGTTTGAACGAAGATTAGAGAACAGAAATCTCGTTGCTGTTCTTCAGGGCGAGTGTGCAGTTGTTGATAACTAAATAGGTAGGACAGATACCTCAATATGTTAGAGAAAGGATATTCTTGTTGGAGATTAGAAGATTCGATATATTTCTGTATCAGGGAGAACAAGACAAAATGTAATATGTGTTTAACTGACGAAGGTGTGAATGAATTATTCAATCAGTTAGATAACATCAGTTAAATAACATCAGTTAGAAAATATTAGGCTAAACAATTTCCCTGAATTCATTCACAAATGTTACCTTGCTCCCACTCCATCACGTCAAGTCTTAAAAAAAAGAAAACACTTGCCTTCACTTAATGTCTAACACGCTCACGCACGCCTGTTAGATGTTCAAGCTCATCACATACAAAACATCATTCATCCCCTTCAACCTCTCCTAGGACGGCCCCTACCCCACCTTTCCTCCATCACAGACTTACACACCCTCCTAGTCATCCTATTTTGCTTCATCCTCTCTAAATATCCAAACCACCTCAACAACCCTTTCTCAATCGTCTGGATAATACTTTCAGTAACCCCGCAACTCCTTATCTTCAGACTACGAACTCTCTACAAAATACACTCACACACACTGCCCTCAAACAAGATATCTCCATTGCCTTCAGCTGCAACTTTATGGGTCAAATAAGAGTGATTCATATGTAATAAAAATGCATCTGTGGTCACTGTTGAGCCCTTGCTTACCTGGTTAGATGAATCTTACAGTAACCAGCTGGCTCAATGGCTTATGCACTGGTCAGCTGGCTCAATGGCTTATGCACTGGTCAGCTGTCTCAATGGCTTATGCACTGGTCAGCTGGCTCAATGGCTTATGCACCGGTCAGCTGGCTCAGTGGCTTATGCACTGGTCAGCTGGCTCAATGGCTTATGCACTGGTCAGCTGGCTCAGTGGCTTATGCACTGGTCAGCTGGCTCAATGGCTTATGCACTGGTCAGCTGGCTCAGTGTCTTATGCACTGGTCAGCTGGCTCAGTGGCTTATGCACTGGTCAGCTGGCTGAATGGCTTATGCACTGGTCAGCTGGCTCAGTGGCTTATGCACTGGTCAGCTGGCTCAGTGGCTTATGCACTGGTCAGCTGGCTCAGTGGCTTATGCACTGGTCAGCTGGCTCAGTGGCTTATGCACTGGTCAGCTGGCTCAATGGCTTATGCACTGGTCAGCTGGCTCAGTGGCTTATGCACTGGTCAGCTGGCTCAATGGCTTATGCACTGGTCAGCTGGCTCAGTGGCTTATGCACTGGTCAGCTGGCTCAATGGCTTATGCACTGGTCAGCTGGCTCAGTGGCTTATGCACTGGTAAGCTGGCTCAATGGCTTATGCACTGGTCAGCTGGCTCAGTGGCTTATGCACTGGTCAGCTGGCTCAGTGGCTTATGCACTGGTCAGCTGGCTCAGTGGCTTATGCACTGGTCAGCTGGCTCAGTGGCTTATGCACTGGTCAGCTGGCTCAGTGGCTTATGCACTCGCCTGGAGTTTTATGAATCACTCGACATGGGTTCTAACCCCACCCGTTCTGTGCTTTTTTCACATTAGAGTGTTGGTACCACTATACTCTCATTCATTCCCCATTTCTACCTCCATGGATAATGATATTTGTCTCCACAGATGCTTCAATGCACCACCCATCTTTATACCTTCATTAATTCTATGGTTAACCTCGTCTTTCATAGACCCGTCCAAGAACAAGTTCACTCTCAAATATGTGAACACATTTACATCCTCGATATTCCCTCCTTCCAATCTGATATCTAATCTTTCATTATCTATTTTGTTTTGTTACCCTCATCACCTTGCTATTTCTTATGTTCATCTTTAATTTCCATCTTTTTCATACTCTCCCAAATTCGTCTATCAACTTGTCCAACTTCTCGTCATAATCTACCAAAAGCACAGTGTCATCGGCTAAAAGCAACAGTGACAACTCTAACTTTGTATTAAATTCTATATATTTTAATAGCACCCAACACCCTAACATTCACTTTTACAACCCCATCTATAAGTATGTTAAACAGGATCACGTAATAGTATGACTTCGTCTGTAGTCTTCGTGATTAATATGTTTTCCAAATAATTTGAAATTAAGAATTTGTCAGCTGATTTTAGTTGTCAGACTCACAAGCAGAAATTCTTTTTTTTTAATTTTTACTATTGATTTCTTCTGGTCACCTATAATATTAATCTTGCAGACTGAAAATGGGAATATTTAACACTTTTGATTCTGACATATGCCACTTGCCAGGCTTGAATTTCTATGATGAATCTAATTGTTTATCTAATGTAGCCACTTATTTTGTGCCACTTTTCTGTTAAGTTGTTTGTGATGGAGAACATATGGGATAATTAGCTTATATTAGTTTCACTAACAACTTATCACTTGTAACAGATTAGCTTAGTTACGTGATGTTAAATATTTTTAAACGTTATTTTATTATATTATTCTTGTTTATTGCATCTCATGTTAGCAGTGTGCATAGTTCCCTTACACTATATCCACACACTTGTGTGTCACATATGTGCTACATGTCACATATGTGCTACATGTCACATATGTGCTACATGTCACATATGTGCTACATGTCACATATGTCACATATGGTCAGTGGTCAGTGGTCAGTCGTCACGTGAGGTCACAGACCCTGAGCTGCTTTGGGGATTAGTGTGGACGGTTACAAAGCATGGCTTGCTTCTACAGTGTTTTAAAAATTGAGGTTGGAGAGTTGAAGGAGGAGGTTTTGCTTCTCCAGGAGGAGATTAGGAGGCTGAAGGTCCACCTTAATGGGTCTGGGAGAGAGTGTGAGGTGGCTGGAGTTGTGGGGAATGAGGCTTCTAGCAGTGAGGTGCAGTCTGTCTCTCGCTGTGAGGAGGCTGTAGTTGGGGAGGTAGCAACGGCTACCAGCAGTGAGGTGCTGTCCAGCACCTGCTACAAGTGGCGAGTGGTTCACAGTAATGGGAGGCGCATCAGAGTAAGGAAAGTTAAGAGTGAAGATCTGAAGGTAGGAAATCGCTTCTCTGTTCTTGTTCTTCAGGATGAATGTACTTCAGTGGCCAGTGAAGGTAAGGGTACTACTGCCCCTGCTAATGGAGGTAAGCGCATTCTTGTGGTTGGTGACTCTCAGGTAAGATATATTGACCGTGCGTTTTGTAATAGGAATAAGAAGATGAGAGATAGAGTGTGCTTCCCTGGAGCTGGTGTTGGGGACATTGTCAACAGGTTGGATAATATCATGTCAGGTAATGGGAACAAGCCCATTATCTGTCTCAGTGCTGGTGGAAATGATATTGGGAAGGGTAGGAGAGAAGAGCTGCTAGATAAGTACAGGTCAGCTATTGATTTCATTAAGTCTAAGGGAGGGATCCCAATCATATGTAGCATCTTGCCTAGAAGGGGAGTAGGAAATGAATGGTTGTCTAGGGCAATTGGTGTAAATTGTTGGCTAGACAGATACTGCAAGGAACTTGCAATCCCATTCATTGACAACTGGAACAACTTTTATGGCAAACATGATATGTATGCAAGGGAATGGGGTACATCTCTCTGGGGCTGGGTGGTAGCACTTGCAGACTCGATTGAGAAGGCCATTGGTGAAATGCCTATGATTTAAAACTGATGGAAGATAGAGTATGGGTGTGTGTGGGAAACAAGCAGGTTGCAACACTTGGGTTGGAAACAGTAAATGTATAAAAGGCATTCAGCATGAAGTTATAAATAAAGACAATAGATCAGGTCAGCAAACAAAGGGGGACAGCAGAGGGCAGCAAGGGACTAGCTCCCTTAAGGTTTACTATACTAATAGCAGGAGTGTAAGAAATAAGATAGATGAGCTAAGATTAATTGCAAGTGCAGGAAACATAGATATTATTGCTATAACAGAGACCTGGCTCAATCTGAAAGATCTGAAAGATAGAGAGATGCCCTCTGAATGTCACATACAAGGCTATAAATTATTCCACACTGACAGGGTCAACGGGAAAGGTGGTGGAGTAGCGATGTATGTCAGAGACAATTTAAATTGTTGTGTTAGACAAGATATTAAAATTAGAAGCGTCAGCCACTGAATCTGTTTGGTTACAGCTTCTCGAGGGCCGAGAAAAACTAATTTTGGGTGTGATTTACAGGGCCCCAAATCTTGATAGGGAGTGCAGTAAACTTCTATGGGACGAAATTCGTAAGCATCTACATACGAAAATGTTGGCTAATGGGAGATTTCAACTATAGACAGATTGACTGGAGCAATTTGACAGGAAATTTAGAGTCAGGTGACTTTCTTGATACGATCCAGGATTGTTTTTAAAACAGTTTGTGACAGAGCCAACTAGGGGAAATAACCTCCTTGACTTGGTTCTTGCCAGTAGGGAAACACTAAATAATAATCTTGAGGTTAATGATGAGCTTGGGGAAAGTGATCACAAATCACTCAGTTTTAATATATCATGGAATTTCCCTAATAATGGCAATCAAGTCTCCGTCCCTGACTTCGCTTGGCTGATTTCATAGGACTGAAAAATTACTTAGTGGGCAGAACTGGAATGACCTGACTAAGGGTCAGGTAGGTGGTGATGGTTGCCGATATGATGCTTTCCAGGGCATAGTTCTAGCTGCTCAGTCAAATTATGTTCCAAATAGGGAAATCAGATCAAACAAAAATGATCCTAAATGGATGAACAATAGATTAAAATATCTGATTGGTCAAAAGAGAGGCATATATAGGCAAATCAAAAGAGGAGAGGGGCAATTAAGAAATCGATATATTCAGTTAAAGAGAGAAATAAAAAAATGAATTAGAAAAGCAAAAAGAGATTATGAGGTTAAAGTTGCAAGATAATCGAAGACTAACCAAAAGGATTCTTTCAGGTATACAGAAGTAAGATCAGGGACAGATAGGCCCACTCAAAAGTTCCGGGTCAGCTCACTGACAGTGATAAGGAAATGTGTAGAATTTTTAACACATACTTCCTCTCAGTTTTTACACAGGAGGATACCAGCGATATTCCAGTAATGATAAATTATGTAGAACAGGACGATAATAAACTGTGCACTATTAGGGTCACAAGTGACATGGTCCTTAGGCAAATAGATAAATTAAAACCTAACAAATCCCCAGGCCCTGATGAACTGTATGCAAGGGTTCTAAAGGAATGTAAAGAGGAGCTTAGCACACCTTTGGCTAATCTTTTCAACATATCACTACAAACTGGCATGGTGCCAGATAAGTGGAAAATGGCAAATGTGATACCTATTTTCAAAACAGGTGACAGGTCCTTAGCTTCGAACTATAGACCAATAAGCCTAACCTCCATAGTGGGAAAATTTATGGAATCAATAATTGCCGAGGCAGTTCGTAGCCACCTTGAAAAGCATAAATTAATCAACGAATCTCAGCATGGTTTTACAAAGGGGCGTTCCTGCCTTACGAATTTATTAACTTTTTCACTAAGGTATTTGAGGAGGTAGATCATGGTAATGAATATGATATTGTGTATATGGACTTCAGTAAGGCTTTTGACAGGGTCCCACATCAGAGACTATTGAGGAAAATTAAAGCACATGGAATAGGAGGAGAAATTTTTTCCTGGATAGAGGCATGGTTGACAAATAGGCAGCAGAGAGTTTGCATAAATGGGGAGAAATCAGAGTGGGGAAGCGTCACGAGCGGTGTTCCTCAGGGGTCAGTGTTGGGCCCCCTGCTGTTCACAATCTACATAAACGACATAGATGAGGGCATAAAGAGCGACATCGGCAAGTTTGCCGATGACACCAAAATAGGCCGTCGAATTCATTCTGACGAGGACATTCGAGCACTCCAGGAAGATTTGAATAGACTGATGCAGTGGTCGGAGAAGTGGCAGATGCAGTTTAATATAGACAAATGCAAAGTTCTAAATGTTGGACAGGACAATAACCATGCCACATATAAACTAAATAATGTAGATCTTAATATTACGGATTGCGAAAAAGATTTAGGAGTTCTGGTTAGCAGTAATCTGAAACCAAGACAACAGTGCATAAGTGTTCGCAATAAAGCTAATAGAATCCTTGGCTTCATATCAAGAAGCATAAATAATAGGAGTCCTCAGGTTGTTCTTCAACTCTATACATCCTTGGTTAGGCCTCATTTAGATTATGCTGCACAGTTTTGGTCACCATATTACAGAATGGATATAAATTCTCTGGAAAATGTACAAAGGACGATGACAAAGTTGATCCCATGTATCAGAAACCTTCCCTATGAGGATAGACTAAGGGCCCTGAAACTGCACTCTCTAGAAAGACGTAGAATTAGGGGGGATATGATTGAGGTGTATAAATGGAGACAGGAATAAATAAAGGGGATGTAAATAGTGTGCTGAAAATATCTAGCCTAGACAGGACTCGCAGCAATGGTTTTAAGTTGGAAAAATTCAGATTCAGGAAGGATATAGGAAAGTACTGGTTTGGTGGTAGAGTTGTGGATGAGTGGAACAAACTCCCAAGTACAGTTATAGAGGCCAGAACGTTGTGTAGCTTTAAAAATAGGTTGGATAAATACATGAGTAGATGTGGGTGGGTGTGAGTTAGACCTGATAGCTTGTGCTACCAGGTCGGTTGCCGTGTTCCTCCCTTAAGTCAGTGTGACCTGACCTGACTAGGTTGGGTGCATTGGCTTAAGCCGGTAGGAGACTTGGACCTGCCTCCCATGGGCCAGTAGGCCTTCTGCAGTGTTCCTTCGTTCTTATGTTCTTATGTGCTACATGTCACATATGTGCTACATGTCACATATGTGCTACATGTCACATATGTGCTACATGTCACATATATGCTATATGTCACATATGTGCTACATGTCACATATGTGCTACATGTCACATATGTGCTACATGTCACATATGTGCTACATGTCACATTTGTGCTACATGGGGAAATGTGTCACTTTGACTTTTTTGGGTTTCTCCTGGTGCTTAATTTACATATATGTTACTATGTTTGATAATCTGTGTAAGTATTAATGTCTGCCTGTACTTAAGTAAACTTACTTATTGCTTTACTTGTGCGTCATTTATACTCCACTTGGGCGCCCCAAATGAGTCGCTAAGTTGATTTGTGCCTCAGTTGGGCATCACTTGTACGTCTGTTTTGTGCTACTTGGACGTCACTAGTGCGTTACTTGCTCGTCATTGGTGCGTTAACTGTGTCACCAGTGAGCCCCCTGTGCGTCAATTATGCATTGATTGTGAATTACATGTGCGTCACTACATTACATGTGCGTCACTATATTACATGTGCGTCACTACATTACATGTGCGTCACTACATTACATGTGCGTCACTACATTACATGTGCGTCACTACATTACATGTGCGTCACTACATTACATGTGCGTCACTACATTACATGTGCGTCACTACATTACATGTGCGTCACTACATTACATGTGCGCCCTGGTAGCTATAGCTCTCGCTTCACACACGGATGGTCCGGGTTCGATTCCTGGCGGGGTGGAAACATTTCGACTTCTTTCCGTACACCTGTTGTCATGTTCACCTAGCAGCAAATAGGTACTTGGGTGTTAGTCGACTGGTGTGGGTCGCATCCTGGGGGACAAGTTGAGGACCTCAATGGAAAATAAGACAAGAAGTCCTCGATGACATACAGGGTGGGCTAACCCTCCGGGTTAAAAATCCGAAAGAAATCTTATATTGTCACCACTACGTCACTTCAGTTAGACATGAACCACAGCGACCAGCGGCAAGCAATTAGTTAGGAGCTATGTGGAAGTTTGTAGACAAATATTTATTTAGACCATGATGTTAATGACGGTGTTTTCGCCTAGGGTAATCACGTAATTGGTTCCGCGGTAGTTAGTGAGTCCCAGTGATTGTTGTTGTCTTCAGTAACGAGCTGGTCTGCCGCTTCCCTAAATTAGGGGAAAAATGGCAATCATTTAATAAAGGATTAAGCCCGCTAGTTAGTGTGTTGTGGTATGTAGTGTTGTGTTACTGTTGTGTTGCTGTTGTGTTGCTGGTGTGTTGGTGGTGTGTTGAGTTGCTGGTGTGTTGCGTTACTGTTGTGTTGTGCTTCTGTTGTGTTGCGTTGCTGGTGTGTGTTGATGGTACGTTGTGTTGCTGGTGTGTTAGACTATGTTAGGTAAGGTTCGTCAGGAAACAGGACAAGTGTTTCCTGATCCGGGTCTTAGTCAGATGATGACCCGCCTTGGGAGTTTGGTCATCTGACCGAGGCCTTCCGCTGGCTTACCGGTCCACCCTTTAAAAATAATACAATTATATATGTGTTTTGCTGTGGTATGTAGTGAGTGTTGTGTTGCTATTGTTTTGTGTTGTATTGCTAGTGTGTTGTGTTGCTGGCGTGTTGTGTTACTGTTGTGTTGTGTTACTGTTGTGTTAATGGTGTGTTGTGTTGCTGGTGTGTTGTGTTGCTGGTGTGTTGTGTTACTATGTTGTGTTACTGTTGTGTTAATGGTGCGTTGTGTTGCTGGTGTGTTGTGTTGCTGGTGTGTTGTGTTGCTGTTGTGTTGTGTTAATGTTGTGTTGTGTTACTGTTGTGTTAATGGTGTGTTGTGTTGCTGGTGTGTTGTGTTACTGTGTTGTGTTACAGTTGTGTTAATGGTGTGTTGTGTTGCTGGTGTATTGTGTTGCTGGTGTGTTGTGTTGCTGTTGTGTTGTGTTTCTGTTGTGTTGTGTTACTGTTGTGTTGTACTTCTGCTGTGTTGCGCTGCTGGTGTGTTGTGTTGATGGTACGTTGTGTTGCTGTTGTGTTGTGTTGCTGAAGTCATGTGTTACTGTTGTGTTTCGTTACTGTTGTGTTAATGGTGTATTGTGTTGCTGGTGTGTTGTGCTGTTGGTGTGTTGTGTTACTGTTGTGTTGTGTTACGGTATGTAGTGAGTGTTGTGCTACTGTTCTGTTGTGTTGCTATTGTGTTGTGTTGGTGGTACGTTGTGATGCTGGTGTGCTGTGTTACTGTTGTGTTGGGTTTCTGTTGTGTTGTGCAACTGTTGTGTTGTGTTTTTTGTGTTGAGTTGCTGGTGTGTTGTGTTTCTGTTGTGTTGTGTTGCTGGAGTGTTTTATTGCTGGTGTGTTGTGTTGGTGGTGTGTTGGGTTAATGTTGTGTTGCTATTGTGTTGATGGTGTGTTGTGTTGCTGCTGTGTTGTGTTGCTGGTGTGTTGTGTTGCTGATGTGTTGTGTTACTGTTGCGTTGTGTTACTGTGTTGTGTTTCTTTTGTGTTGCGTTGCTGGTGTGTTGTGTTAAGGTACGTTGTGTTGCTGGTGTGTTGTGTTGCTGGTGTGTTGTGTTGATGGTGTGCTGTGTTGCTGGTGTCTTGTGTTACTGTTGTACTCACCTAATTGTGGTTGCAGGGATCGAGACTCAGCTCCTGGTCCCGCCTCTTCACTGAGTGCAATTAGGTCCTCTCTTTCCTTTCTCCATGAGCTTTATCATACCTCATCTTAAAGCTATGCATGGTTCCTGCCTCCTTTACCTCACTTGCTAGGCTGTATCACTTCCTGACTACTCTATGACTAAAGAAATACTTCCTAACATCCCTTTGACTCATCTGAGTCTTCAACTTCCAAGTCTGACTCCTTGTTTCTGTGTCCCATCTCTGGAACATCCTGTCTCTGTCCGCCTTGTCCATTCCACGCAGTATTTTGTATGTTGTTATCATGTCTCCCCTAACCCTCCTGACCTCCAGTGTCGTCAGGCCGATTTCCCTTAACTTTTCTTCGTAGGACATTCCCCTTAGCTCTGGAACTAACCTTGTCGCAGACCTTTGCACTTTCTCTAATTTCTTGACGTTCTTGACCAGGTGTGGGTTCCAAACAGGTGCTGCATACTCCAGTATGGGCCTGACGTACACGGTGTACAATGTCTTGAACGATTCCTTACTAAGGTATCGGAATGCTGTTCTCAGGTTTGCCAGGCGCCCATATGCTGCAGCAGTTATCTGATTGATGTGTGCTTCCGGAGACATGCTCGGTGTTATACTCACCCCAAGATCTTTCTCCTTGAGCGAGGTTTGCAGTCTTTGGCCACCTAGCCTATACTCCGTCTGCGGTCTTCTTTGCCCTTCACAGATCTTCATGACTTTGCATTTGGAGGGGGTTAAGTTCGAGAAGCCAGTTCCTGGACCAGGTGTCCAGCAACTCCATTTGGTTTGTGATGCAGGATTTGCCTTCCATAAATCCGTGCGCTGGTTGGCGTTTATACTCTTGTTCCGTTCCAGGTGTTCCACCACTATCCTCCTGATAATCTTGTTCCGTTCCAGGTGTTCCACCACTCTCCTCCTGATAATCTTGTTCCGTTCCAGGTGTTCCACCACTCTCCTCCTGATAATCTTCGTCATGACTCTGCATACTATACACGTCAGACTATACACTAGTCTGTAGTTTAGTGCTTCTTTTCTGTCTCCTGTTTTAAATATGTTGTATTTTGTTACTGTTGTGTTGATGGTATCTTGTGTTGCTGGTGTGTTGTGTTGCTGGTGTGTTGTGTTGCTGGTGTGTTATGTTGATGGTGTGTTGTGTTGCTGGTGTGTTGTGTTGCTGGTGTGTTGTGTTGCTGGTGTGTTGTGTTGCTGGTGTGTTGTGTTGCTGGTGTGTTGTGTTGCTGGTGTGTTATGTTGATGGTGTTGCGTTGCTGGTGTGTTGTGTTGCTGGTGTGTTGTGTTGCTGGTGTGTTATGTTGCTGGTGTGTTGCGTTGCTGCTGTGTTGTATTGCTGGTGTGTTATGTTGCTGGTGTGTTGCGTTGCTGGTGTGTTGTGTTGCTGGTGTGTTGTGTTGCCGGTGTGCTGTGTTGCTGGTGTGTTGTGTTGCTGGTGTGTTGTGTTGCTGGTGTGTTGTGTTGCTGGTGTGTTGTGTTGCTGGTGTGTTGTGTTGCTGGTGTGTTGTGTTGCTGGTGTGTTATGTTGCTGGTGTGTTGTGTTGCTGGTGTGTTGTGTTGCTGGTGTGTTGTGTTGCTGGTGTGTTGTGTTGATTGTGTGTTGTGTTGCTGGTGTGTTGTGTTGCTGGTGTGTTGTGTTGCTGGTGTGTTGTGTTGCCGGTGTGTTGTGTGTTTTGAGGTTAGTGTCCTGTGTAGCTTGTGTTATAAATGTTGTGTGGCTCCTGCAATAGCAGGATAATGCTCTGAGAGGCTGGCAATAGCAGCATAATGCTCTGAGAGGCTGGCAATAGCAGGATAATGCTATGAGAGGCTGGCAATAGCAGGATAATACTCTGAGAGGTTGGCAATAGCAGGATAATGCTCTGAAAGGCTGGCAATAGTAGGATAATACTCTGAGAGGCTGGCAATAGCAGGATAATGCTCTGAGAGGCTGGCAATAGCAGAATAATACTCTGAGAGGCTGGCAATAACAGGATAATGTTCTGAGAGGCTGGCAATAGCAGGATAATGCTCTGAGAGGCTGGCAATAGCAGGATATTGAGACACTTATGGAATAAGGATTCCCATAAGCTGCATAAGTGTCTCAATCTTCAACTTGTCGGTTTTTCAAACCATTCATCACAATAGCAGGATAATACTCTGAGAGGCTGGCAATAGCAGGATAATGCTCTGAGAGACTGGCAATAGCAGGATAATACTATGAGAGGCTGGCAATAGCAGGATAATGCTCTGAGAGGCTGGCAATAGCAGGATAATGCTCTGAGAGGCTGGCAATAGCAGGATAATACTCAGAGAAGTTGGCAATAGCAGGATAATGCTTTGAGAGGCTGGCAATAGCATGATAAAACTCTGAGAGGCTGGTTATAGGAGGATAATGCTCTGAGATGCCGGCAACAGCAGGATAATACTATTGGAGGCTGGCAACACCTGGATAATACTCAAAGAGGGCTGGCAAAAGCGAGATAATACTCTTAGAGGCTATCAATTGCAGGAAAATACTCTGAGAGGCTGCAATAGAAGGATTAATACACTGAGAGGCTGGCAACAGCAGGATAATACTCAGAGAAGCTTGCAACTGCAGGATAATACTCTGAGAGGCTGCCAACAGAAGGATAATGCTCTGAGAGGCTGGCAATAGCAGGATTATACTCTGAGAGGCTGGCAATAGCAGGATAATACTCGGAGAGGTTTTCAATAGCAGGATAATAGTCTGAGAGGCTTGCAACAGCAGCATAATACTCTGAGAGGCTGCCAATAGGAGGATAATACTCTGAGGTGTTGGCAATAGCACGATAATACTCTGAGATGCTGGCAATAGCAGGATAATACTCTCAGACGCTGGCATAGCAGGATAATGCTATGAGTGGCTGGCAATTGCAGGATAATGCTCTGAAGAGACTGCTTTAGCAGGCTAATATCAGAGAGGCTGGAAATAGTAGGATAGAACTCTGAGAGGCAGGCAATAGCTGGATAATACTCTGCGAGGCTGGGAACAGCTGGATAATACTCTGAGAGACTAGCAATCGCAGTATAATTTTGTGAGTAACTGGCAATAGCAGGATAATACTCTGAGAGGCTGGCAATAGCAGGATTTTACTCAGAGAGTCTGGAAATAGGAGGATAATACTCTGAGGTGCTGACAATAGTACAATAATTCTCTGAGAGACTTCCAACAGCAGGATAATACTCTTATAGGCTGGCAACATCAGGATAAGACTCTGAGAGACTGGTAATGGCATTATGTTAGTATGAGTGGCTGGAGGAAGCAGGATAATATTTTGAGAGGCTGCAAATAGCATGATAATTCTCTGAAAGGCTGGTAACAGCAGGATAATACTCTGAGAGGCTGGCAGTAGCAGGATAATGCTCTGAGAGGCTGGCAATAGCAGCATAATGCTCTGAGAGGCTGGCAATAGCAGGATAATACTCTGAGAGGCTGGCAATAGCAGGATAATACTCTGAGTGGAGGAAATAACAGGATAATGCTCTGAGAGGCTGGCAATAGCAGGATAATGCTCTGAGAGGCTGGCAATTACAGGATAATGCTCTGAGAGGCTGGCAATAGCAGGATATTGAGACACTTATGGAATAAGGATTCCCATATGCTGCATAAGTGTCTCAATCTTCAACTTGTCGGTTTTTCAAACCATTCATCACAATAGCAGGATAATACTCTGAGAGGCTGGCAATAGCAGGATAATGCTCTGAGAGGCTTGCAATAGCAGGATAATGCTCTGAGAAGCTGGAAATAGCAGGATAATGCTCTGAGAGGCTGGCAATAGCAGGATAATACTATGAGAGGCTGGCAATAGCAGGATAATGCTCTGAGAGGCTGGCAATAGCAGGATAATGCTCTGAGAGGCTGGCAATAGCAAGATAATACTCTGAGAGGGTGGCAATAGCTGGATAATGCTCTGAGAGGCTGGCAATAGCTGGATAATGCTATGAGAGGCTGGAAATAGCAGGATAATACTCTGAGAGGCTGGCAATAGCAGGATAATGCTATGAGAGGCTGGAAATAGCAGGATAATGCTCTGAGAGGCTGGCAATTACAGGATAATGCTCTGAGAGGCTGGCAATAACTGGATAATGCTCTGAGAGGCTGGTGATAGCAGGATAATACTCTGAGAGGCTGGCAATAGATGGATAATACTCTGAGAGGCTGGCAATAGAAGGATAATACTCTGAGAGGCTGGCAATAGCAGGATAATACTCTGAGAGGCTGGCAATAGCTGGATAATGCTCTGAGAGGCTGGCAATAGCAGGATAATACTCTGAGAGGCTGGCAATAGAAGGATAATACTCTGAGAGGCTGGCAATAGCTGGATAATGCTCTGAGAGGCTGGCAATAGCAGGATAATACCCTGAGAGGCTGGCAATAGCTGGATAATGCTCTGAGAGGCTGGCAATAGCAGGATAATGCTATGAGAGGCTGGAAATAGCAGGATAATGCTCTGAGAGGCTGGCAATAGCAGGATAAAGCTCTGAGAGGCTGGCAATAACAGGATAATACTCTGAGAGGCTGGCAATAGCAGGATAATACTCTGAGAGGCTGGCAATAGCAGGATAATGCTCTGAGAGGCTGGCAATAGCAGGATAATACTCTGAGAGGCTGGCAATAGCAGGATAATGCTCTGAGAGGCTGGCAATAGCAGGATAATGCTCTGAGAGGCTGGCAATAGCAGGATAATGCTCTGAGAGGCTGGCAATTACAGGATAATGCTCTGAGAGGCTGGCAATAGCAGGATAATGCTCTGAGAGGCTGGCAGTAGCAGGATAATACTCTGAGAGGCTGGCAATAGCAGGATAATGCTCTGAGAGGCTGGCAATAGCAGGATAATGCTCTGAGAGGCTGGCAATAGCAGGATAATACTCTGAGTGGCTGGCAAAAGCAGGATAATACTCAGAGAGTCTGGCAAAAGCAGGATAATACTCAGAGAAGTTGGCAATAGCAGGATAATGCTTTGTGAGGCTGGCAATAGCATGATAAAACTCTGAGAGGCTGGTTATAGGAGGTTAATGCTCTGAGATGCCGGCAACAGCAGGATAATACTATTGGAGGCTGGCAACACCTGGATAATACTCAAAGAGGCTGGCAATAGCAGAGTAATACTCTTAGAGGCTATCAATTGCAGGATAATACTCTGAAAGGCTGGCAATAGAAGGATAACACACTGAGAGGCTGGCAACAGCAGGATGATACTCAGAGAAGGTTGCAACTGTAGGATAATACTCTGAGAGGCTGCCAACAGAAGGATAATGCTCTGAGAGACTGGCAATAGCAGGATTATACTCTGAGAGGCTGGCAACAGCAGGATAATACTCGGAGAGGTTTTCAATAGCAGGATAATAGTCTGAGAGGCTTGCAACAGCAGCATAATACTCTGAGAGGCTGCCAATAGGAGGATAATACTCTGAGGTGTTGGCAATAGCACGATAATACTCTGAGATGCTGGCAATAGCAGGATAATACTCTCAGAGGCTGGCATAGCAGGATAATGCTATGAGTGGCTGGCAATTGCAGGATAATGCTCTGAGAGACTTGCCTTAGCAGGCTAATATTCAGAGAGGCTGGAAATAGTAGGATAGAACTCTGAGAGGCAGGCAATAGCTGGATAATACTCTGCGAGGCTGGGAACAGCTGGATAATACTGTGAGAGACTAGCAATCGCAGTATAATTCTGTGAGTAACTGGCAATAGCAGGATAATTCTCTGAGAGGCTGGCAATCGCAGGATTTTACTCAGAGTGTCTGGAAATAGGAGGATAATACTCTGTGTGCGAGGGGCTTGGACTTCCAGCAGGCATGCGTGAGCGTGTTTGATAGGAGTGAATGGAGACAAATGGTTTTTAATACTTGACGTGCTGTTGGAGTGTGAGCAAAGTAACATTTATGAAGGGGTTCAGGGAAACCGGCAGGCCGGACTTGAGTCCTGGAGATGGGAAGTACAGTGCCTGCACTCTGAAGGAGGGGTGTTAATGTTGCAGTTTTAAAAACTGTAGTGTAAAGCACCCTTCTGGCAAGACAGTGATGGAGTGAATGATGGTGAAAGTTTTTCTTTTTCGGGCCACCCTGCCTTGGTGGGAATCGGCCAGTGTGATAATAAATAAATAATACTCTGAGGTGCTTGCAATAGCACGATAATACGCTGAGAGGCTTGTAATTGCAGGATGATACTCTTAGAGGTTGGCAATACCAGGGTAATACTCTGACAGGCTTGCAACTGCAGGTTAATACTTAGAGAACCTGGCAATAGCACAATAATTCTCTGAGAGACTTCCAACAGCAGGATAATACTCTTAGAGGCTGGCAACATCAGGATAATAATCTGAGAGATTGGTAATGGCATTATGTTAGTATGAGTGGCTGGAAGAATCAGGATAATATTTTGAGAGGCTGCAAATAGCAGGATAATACTCTGAAAGAGTGGTAAAAGCAGGATAATATTCTGAGAGGCTGGCAACAGCATGATAAAATTTAAAGAGTCTGTCAATAGTAGGATAATACTCTGAGAGGCAGGCAATAGAAGGATAACACTCTGAGAGGCTGGCAACAGCAGGATAATACTCTGATAGGTTGGCAATAGCAGTATAATACTCTGAGAGGTTGGCAATAGGAGGATAAAACTCTAAGAGGCTGACAACAGCAGGGTAATACTCTGAGAGGCTAAAAATAGAAAGATAATAATCTCAGAGGCTGGGAATAGAAAGATAATACTCTGAGAGGCTGGCAACAGCAGAATAATACTCAGAGAGGCTGGCAATAGCAGCATAATACTCTGAGAGGCTGACAATAGCAGGATAATACTCTGAGAGGCTGGTAGTAGCAGAATAATACTCTGAGAGGCTTTCAATAGCAGGATAATAGTCTGAGAGGTTGGCAACAGCAGAATAATATTCTGAGAGGCTTGCAATAATAGGATAATACTCTCAGAGGCTGGTAATAGCAGGATAATGCTCTGAGAGGCTGGCAATAGCAGGTTAATTCTGTGAGAGGCTAACAATAGCAGGATAATACTTTGAAGATGCTGGCAATAGCAAGATAATACTCTGAGAAGATGGCAATAGTAGGAAAATACTAGGAGAGGCTGGCAATAGCAGCATAATATCCTGAGAGGCTGGGAATGGCAGGATAATACCCTGAGAGGCTGGCAATAGAAGGATAATGATCTCATAGGCTTGTGTTACGATAAACTTTATAAACCACTTGTGATGTTAGTGTACGGGAGTTTTAGGGAGAATTATTCACCAGTTATATTGTAATAGGGTTATAAGGAGATCGAAAAATCTTTGTAAATGTACCTTTAATATAAAGTAGATATAGTTATAGACGTAAGGTATTTAGTTGTACTTTTTTCTTAATTATATATAAACATACTTTATACACCACTTATAAATTAAGAAGACCTTATTTCTTAGCTGAATGGACCTTTAATATACAGTCGAACAAAAAGCTACATCGTCCTCTCTGTTCTAAGGTTATTAAGCTGTTGACTGAAAACTTGAAGTCTCTACTCACGAGAACTTCTATATAATGACAATTCCACAATTTCTGGTGACTTTAGCGAATAAAGCTCTAGACCAAATGCTTCACTGTTTAGGTTAAAAGGAGTAAGCCCTGGAGACCTCTATACCGAGAGAGGTGGTGTACTGCACCTCCTGACGTCAGCTGGCGTCAGGTTGTGAGTGGTATAGAGGTGAGGCCATACTAACAAATTGGTCGTTACCTATTTCCTCACTAGAATAAATATATACACATATAATGAAAAATAGGGAAAGATGGAAATGAATATTTAATATTATAACGCTCATTACTCTCGCTTTAGCATTTAACGATAGTAATCGTAATGTAATATTAGGAAGATGAATAAATATGAAAGACGTAATATTAAGTGCATCTCGGCGTAACACTTGCAATAACAGGATAATACTCTGAGAGCCTAGCATTCGCAGGATAATACTCTGAGAGGCTGGCAATAGCAGGATAATACTCAGAGAGGATGGCAATAGCAGGACAATACTGTGAGAGGCTTGCAACATGAGGATAATACTCCGAGAGGCTGGCAACAGCAGAATAATATAAAATCCTGCTGTTGCCAGCCTCTCAGAGTAATATCCTGTTATTGCCAGCCTCTAAAAGTATTATCCTGCTATTGCCAGCCTCTCTGGTATTATCTTGCTGTTTCCAGCCTCTCAGATTATTTTCCTCCTATTGAGAAAATCACAGAGTATTATACTGTAATTGTGAGATTCTCAGACTATTATCCAGCTATTGCCAACCTCTCAGAGTATTATACTGCTATTGCCAGCCTCTCAGTGTATTATCCTGCCTTTCCGAGCCTCTCAGAGTATTATCCTGCTGTTGCCAGTCTCCCAGAGTATTATCCTTCTATTGCCATCCTCTCAGATTCTTATCTTGCTATTGCCAGCCTTTCTGAGTATTATCCTGCTATTGCTAGTCTCTGAGAGTATCATCCACTTTTACAAGCCTCTCTAAGTATTATCCTTCTATTGTCAGCCTCTTTGAGTATTATCCTGCTATTGCCAGCCTCTCAAATTATTATCCTGCTGATGCCAGCTTTTAAGAGTATTATCCTGCTATTGCCAGCCTCTCAGAGTATTACCCTGCTATTACCATCATCTCGGAGTGTTATCCTGCTATTGCCAAGCACTCAGGGTATTATCCTGCTGTTGCCAGGAGTCTCAGAGTATTATCCTGCCATTTCCAGACTCTCAGAGTATTATCCTGCTATTGCCTGCCTCTGAGAGTATTATCATGCTATTGCCAGCATCTCAGAGTATTATCCTGCTATTGCCAGCCTTTCATAGTATTATCATGCTATTGCCAGCCTCTCAGAGTATTATTTTGCTATTGCAAGCCTCTCTGAGTATAATTCTGCTGTTGCCAGCCTCTCTGAGTATTATCCTGCTATTTCCAGCCTTTCAGAGTATTACCCTGCTGTTTATTTAATCTCAGAGTATTTTCCTGCTATTGCCAGCCTCTAAGAGTATTATCCTGCTGTTACCGGCTTCTCAGAGTATTATCCTCCTATTTCCAGCCTTTCAGAGTATTATCCTGCTGTTCATTTCATCTCAGAGAATTTTCCTGCTATTGCAAGCCTCTCAGAGTAATTATCCTGCTATTGCAAGCCTGTCATAGTATTATCCTGTTGCTGCCAGCCTCCCAGAATATTATCCTGCTATTGGCAGCATCTAGGAATATTATCCTGTTATTACCAGCCTTTTGGAGTATTACCCTGCTATTGCTAGCCTCTCAGAATTTTATCCTGCTATTGCCATCCTCTCAGAGTATTATCCTGCTATTATACAGCCTCTCTGAGTCTTATCCTAATGTTCCCAGGCTCTCAAAGTATTATCCTGCTATTTCTAGCATCTGAGAGAATTATCTTTTTCACAAGCCTCTCTGAGTATTATCCTGCTATTGCCTGCCTCTCTGAGTGATATCCTGCTATTTCCAGCCTCTCATTGTATTATCCTGCTATTGCCATCCTCTCAGAGTATTATCTTGCTATTGCTAGCCTCTCAGTGTTATCCTGTAATTGCCAGCCTCCCGATTATTATCCTGCTATTACCAGCCTCTCAGAGTATTATCCTGCATTGGTAGACTCGCAGAGTATTATCCTGCTCTTGCCAGCCGTCTCAGAGTTAATATACTGCTATTGATAGCCTCTCTGAGTATTATGATGGTGTTGCCAGCCTTTCAGAGTATTATCCTGCTATTGCCAGCCTTTCAGAGTATTATCCTCCTATTTCCAGCCTTTCAGAGTATTATCCTGCTGTCGCCAGCCGTCTCAGAAAATTATACTGCTATAATAGCCTCTCTGAAGACTATTCTGCTATTTCCTTGCCTCTCAGAATATTATCCTGCTTTTGCCGACTCTCAGAGTATTATCCTGCTATTGCCAGCCTCGCAGAGCATTATACTGCTATTGCCAGCCTCGCAGAGCAATTATCCTGCCATTCCCAGCCTCTCAGAGCATTTCCTCTATTGCCCCTCTCAGAGATTTATCATGCTATTGCCAACTTCTCAGAATATTATCCTGCTATTGCCAGCCTCGCAGAGCATTATACTGCTATTGCCAGCCTCGCAGAGCATTATCCTGCCATTGCCAGCCTCTCAGAGCATTATCCTGCTATTGCCAGCCTCTCAGAGTATTATCATGATATTGCCAGCCTCTCTGAGTATTATCCTAATGTTGCCAGCCTATCAGAGTATTATCCTGCTATTCCCAGCCTCTGACAGTATTGTCCTGTTTTGCCAGCCTCTTTGAGTATTATCCTGCTATTGCAAGCATCTTAGAGTATTATCTGCTATTGCCAACCTCTCACAGTATTATCTTGCGGTTGCCAACTTCGTAGAATATTATGCCATTGCCAGCCTCTCAGTCTAATATCATGCTATTTCCAACCTCTCAGAGTATTATCATGCTATTGCCAGCCTCTCAGAGTATTATCCCACTATTGCCAGATTCTCAGAGTATTATCCTGCTATTGCCAGCCACCCTGAGTATTATCCTGCTATTGCCAGCCTCTCACAGTATTATGCTGTAATTGCCAGCTTCTCAGAGTATTATCCTGCTATAGCCAGCCTCTGAGAGTATTATCCTGCTATTGCCAGTGTGAAGGGTTACTCAGCCCTGCAAGATCTTAAGTAGGTATTACCAAGGCTGGCTCCTCCTTAGGAAAATTAATGAATAGGAAAAGAATAATAACATACAAATATAAACACTTTATTGTTATAATTGAAAATATAAAACATTTAAATATAAACTTTTATCCTACTTGATAGAAAAATGAAAAATGAAATATGAAAATATTTAAATTTCCCAACGCTAAAAATGTACAATTAGACTGTGGTGTCTGGTTGATGTTGACACCGCGCATTGTAAAAATTGTAGCCATTGCTGAGAGTGGAGGTCACGGGCTGTGAGTGACAACCCAACAACTATTCATTCATAGTGGTTTTCCCTTGAATAATCCGTCAAGATGATAGGAACGCAGGTCTTTTACCACTGCAAAGATGAGGGGGTAGTTGCCTGGGTCTGGCTACATTTACAAGTATGTAGATAAAAAGTGACGTCCCAGAACTCGGGTGAAGTTCGTCTCCTTCAACACTGTTTCTGTGGTTGCCAGATGCCCCAAAGCTGACATTCAAAGCTAAAAAAGAGACAAAAGTTAACCACTACTTAAGAAATCACTCTCCATGATAAGTGTAAGGCATTTAAAAAATGTGAGGATTTAAAAGAAAAACCTGGAAATTAGGCAGAATGAACTACGTCTTAGAATTGGTTAAAAGTGAAGCTTTTAACCAATATATCCACTAAAATAGGAGCAGAGGCTTTTACTTACAGTTGTGCTGGGAGCTGTGAGTCAAGTGATTATCCATTTGGTTTGGAGCCCCACACGTCACCTTTCTGGGTGGAGAAAAGGAGGGGGGGGGGAAGCGGGAGCTAGACACTGACCTCACCTTAACAAGCAGCCGGGCAATCAAGCTATCGTTACCATATACTCGCTCGCTACTCCTATCTATTGAACTTTTCCCTCACACTCCCCCATACCAAGACTTATAGTCAAGGAGTATAAGAAGAATAGGTGAGGAAATTTTTCTAACAACGTGGAAGTCGCGTAAGACAACAAATCTTGTACTGACTGTCACGACTTAACCAGTCAGAGCAATAAATGGATGAACCATTGATATACACTATATGGAACTTAAAAGTTTGGGAGAGCCAATGTCCACCTCAAGAGGCGACTGTTGGTTCCCTTAAAAGTTTCTAGGTATATCAAAGGTTTGTGATCCGTCTCTAAATAAAGTTTAAGCTTGGAGATACCCCACACAAGGGCCAAACATTCCTTTTCTATGGTGGAGTATCTTGTTTCTGCAGGAGGGAAGTTTAGATTAATAAATATACAGGAACTAGGAGTGTGTGTATTTTGTGCAGTAAGCACTGGACACCTATTGCAAGAACTATACTTCTTTGTAACCTGTAAGTACATGCTTGGCCAAAAATAAGTGTGCTTGAGTTTATGCCACATCTTACGATGGGCCAAGTGTTTGGTCACTGGCAAATCATGAGCCATTTGGGAAAACAGTCTCTCGACATTTGGTTTAGGAACAACAAGGAGGGAATAATCTATCACTGAAGAATGAGTTTAAATACAGATTTATATAAGATACCATTAATACATTCAAACTTATGTGATACGTATGTCCTGTAGATAACTTTGTTGTTAAAAGCATGATTATGACAAACCCACTGGGCAATCCCACTGTAAATTGACAGAGTCATCCTTAGACATAAAATCTGGGAAAATAAAAGGACTTACGGTGGGAGAAGAGGAGGTAGGAGAAGCCGGGGTTATGGTCTGAGCCCGAGTCAAGACATTGAGAGTGCCGGAGGCAATTCCTTTACTTTCACATGACGAGTGAAAAGTTGATCCTGCTACCTCACTATCGAGAACAGTATCATCTGTTTCCACCCCCAAATGAACCGTAGGAGACAATGCAGCTTCCGGTGCGGAATTGTTAAGGGGCTTATTTAACTTGCAAGGAAGAGGAGCTGACGAAAGATCCGCCTCTGAAGGAAGAACGGCACTTAATGTTACCCACTATTATAGAACAAGTAATTGGGGCTAGTACCACATTAGTCCAACCGGTGAACCATTTAGTTTTCAAGTAACAACTAAATTTTAGGGAAAGTATTTTCACAACCCAAGTAGTCTGAAAGAATAGAGGACACACGAGAGGTTTTAAAGTTAGGGAACAGTTTGTCCGAGTTACGATGCATGTACATCCGTGTCATGTAATATGTCTGAGACTTTATACCATTAAACTGTTCCTGAACAGAAGGGTGCTTGTCATTTCCGTCAACAAAAAATCTGCCAACATTTCGCACTTTCTTAGAAGGACAACTGGGATGTTTATGTCCCCTTAACACCACATAAATGACAAACCGGAATAAAAGACGGGCAGTTTACTGTATTCCACAGAGGCTTTGATTTCTTTAAAATTTTGGTGAACCCTTTCCCTTAGGGTTCGATCCTTTAGGTCTTTTTAGGGAAATTTTGAGCCTCAGCATACCAGTCAGGCCTCAGCAACTTCCTCAGCTTTAAAACAGGTTACATTCTCTAATGAATGTTCTTATCTGGTGGGGAAGAGCTGTCAGGAACTGTCAGCAACCATGAAGTCTCTAAGAGATTCATAACTGTGATCAATTCCTGAACTCTCTATCCAAAATTTGAACAAACGAAAGAGTGTTACCTGTAACTGTTGAAAGTTCTGGCCAGGCTGTAGGTGGGATACCTGAAATCTTTCCTATAAGAATTGTGGTCTTTTGGTATGCTTTAAAGGATTGCCTCTTAAGTAGGTTATAATTACATATGATATCCTGCGACAAAGTTGCATAGATATTCAAGGCTGTACCAGAAAATAACGTACCTAACCTGGTAGCCCAGGTGTCAGCAGGCCATTCACAAAGGGTAGCGGTATTTTCAAACCTAAGAATGTATGAAGTTATGTCTTCACCCTCTGTGAAGGGAGGTAAATTAGGTGTTGGAATATGTGCACTAGCTGTATGATGTTGCATTACTCCTTCCTCCAATTTCTGCTGTGTAAAGGTTAACTTTTTATTTTCTAATTCAAGGCGTGCCTTCTCTACCTCACGATCTTTCTGCCTCTCTCGCAACTCATTCTCTCTAGCTTTTACCTCACATTCTCTAGCTTTTTCCTCAAGTTCTCTACCTTTTTCTCTTTCTTCAAGTTCCCTTAATTTAGTATGTTCCTCACGTATTTTAGCTTTTTCCTCACGGTTTTACCTCTCTCCTCACGATAAAGTCTATCTGCTCCTTTTTTTTCCCTCTCTTTTCTTTCTGTCTTTCTTGTTTTTCCCCTCTTTCAATTTATCTCTCTCCTTTTTACCCTCTCCCTCATTCTCTTTTTTTTTTCCCCCTCCCTCCGATTCCTCTCCTTTTTCTCCTCTCTCTGATTCTCTTCTTTTTTTTCTTTTCATTCTAACCCCCCCTTTTTTGATTTTTTTTGTACTCATCTTTCTTTTTTTTCCCTCTTCTTTTCTAACTGTCCTCTTCTCTCTCAATTCTTCTCTTTAAATTGTTTCCGGATCTTAGCACAATGAAAGATTCCAATTTTTCCCCCTTATTCCTAACTTACCCCAGGTTATCCAAAACGGGGTTTTCCCTCCATGCTTCAAAGAAAACTTAAACACGGGGGGAAAATAAAACAGGTATCAAAAAAAAAGGGTGTTAAATTTCCTGCCCACAAAAACTGTAAATAAATCGGGGGGTTTCGATCCCTGCTTAAATTTAAACCCAGTAGTTGAATTAAAAGGGGAGGGTACTATGGGGGGGATCCAAACCAAACAGTAATTGAATGGGGCCCCTTGACCATCCAATCTTCTCACCAACAAATAAGAGTGTCCTACAACAATTCCCTTGATATAATAAATAGAGCTGAATGAAACAACTTGTCACTGGAAAATCTCGGGTCCCTAGAGTCTATTCCTCCAAATCGTTTCAAGCTCAAAAATAAAAGTGGCAGAATTAACTAGTATATCCTGCCTTGACTTACAATAAATTGAGACTACAACAATCACCAAATCTTTTAAATACCTGTACTGTAGTCCTACCATAGAGAATGATTACTCATGGCTGGTGGTAACCGTCTGTGGTATGCGGCGTTGATGTTCCAATGGTAGATTCGATATGGAGTCGAATCTTGATTCGGTCGAGTAATCCTGGCAAGGTGAAGGCTTACTCAGCCCTGTAAGCTCTTAAGTAGGTATTACCAAGGCTGGCTCCTCCTTAGGAAAATTAATGAATAGAAAAAGAATAATAACATACGAATATAAACACTTTATTGTTAATTGTAAATATTGTAAATATAAAACATTTAAATATGAACTTTTATCCTACGTGAAAGAGAAATGAAAAATGAAATATAGAAATGATAGTTGAATTCAACGCCAATATGTACAGTTAGGCTGGAGGTGTCTGGTTGATGTTGACACCGCGCATTGTAGAAATTGTAGCCATTGCTGAGGATGTGGAGGTCACAGCTGTTGAATGACAACCCAAAGACTAGTTCTTCACAGAGTCTCTAGCCTTGAATAATCTGTCAAGATGATAGGAACGCATGTCTTTCACCACTGCAATGATGAGGGATAGTTGCCTGGGGTTGACTACACTTAGGTATATAGATAAAAAGGTGACATCCCAGAACTCGTGTGAAGTTCGTCTCCTTCAGCACTATTTCTGTAGTTGCTAGATGACCCAAGCTGACATTCCAACCTTGAAAGAGACAAAAGTTAACCACTAAGTCTTAGAATTAGTTAAAAGTGAAGCTTTTAACCAATATATCCACTAAAATAGGAGCAGAGGCTTTTACTTACAGTTGTGCTGGGAGCTGTGAGACAAGTGATTATCCATTTGGTTGGAGCCCCACACGTCACCTTTCTGGGTGGAGAAAAGGAGGGGGATAGTGGGAGCTAGACACTGACCCTACCTTAACAAGCAGACTGGCAATCAAACTATCGTCGCCATATACTCGCTCGCTACTCCTATCTGTTGAACTTTTCCCTCACAGTGTTAAAGGAATGTAAAGAGGAACTTAGCATACCTATGGCTAATCTTTTTAACATATCACTGCAAACTGGCATAATGCCTTATAAGTGGAAAATGGCAAGTGTAATACCTATTTACAAGGCAGGTGACAGGTCCTTGGCTTCGAACTATAGACCAATAAGCCTTACCTCCATAGTGGGAAACTTTATGGAATCAATAATTGCCGAAGCAATTCGTAGCCATCTTGACAGGCACAGATTGATTAATGAATCTCAACACAGTTTTACAAAGGAGCGTTCCTGTCTTACGAATTTACTTTTTTCACTAAGGTGTTTGAGGAGATAGATCATGGTAATGAATATGATATTGTATATATCTACTTCAGTAAGGCTTTCAATGAAGTTCCACATCAGAGGCTATTGAGGAAACTTAAGGCACACAGAATAGGAGGAGAAATTTGTTCCTGGGTAGAAGCATGGCTGGCAAATAGGCAGCAGAGAGTTTGCATAAATGGGGAGAAATCAGAATGGGGGCACGTCACAAGCGGTGTTCCTCAGGGGTCAGTGTTGGGCCCGCTGTTGTTCACAATTTACATAAACGACATAGATGAGGGAATAAATAGCGACATAAGCAAATTTGCTGATGATGCCAAAATAGGCCATCCAATTCATTCTAATGAGGACACTAGAGCACTCCAGGATGATTTGAATAGACTGATGCAATGGTCGGAGAAGTGGCAGATGCAGTTTAATATTGACAAATGCAAAGTACTAAATGTTGGACAGGTAAATAACCATGCCATATATAAACTAAATAATGTAGATTTTAATACTACTGATTGCGAAAAGGATTTAGGAGTTCTGGTTAGCAGTAATCTAAAACCAAGACAACAGTGCATTAGTGTTCGCAATAAAGTTAACATAATTCTTGGTTTCATATCTAGAAGTATAAATAATAGAAGTCCTCAGGTTGTTCTTCAACTCTATATATCCTTGGTTAGGCCACATTTAGACTATGCTGCTCAGTTCTGGTCACCGTATTACAAAATGGATATAAATGCTCTGGAATTCGAACCCATGTTGTACTGGCCTGGCTCATGGTAAACGAGAACCACATGACGCTTTAAACCAGGTTGACATATTTCCTAAGATGTGCACCTTCATATGATAACCCTATACTGCACGAATATGACAGTATTCTGAGGCAGATTTTTACGAAAGTACTTAACCTTACTCTAGAAGACGGGCAGTGGAACCAAGCTACACTTCCAGTCAGACTAGGAGGCATTGGTGTCCGCAAGTCATCACAGATTGCGCTACCTGCTTTTCTGTCCTCATGTATTGCATCCAGAGGGCTTGTAGCAGCGATTCTCCCTGAACATCTTAGGGACAAGATTGGAGTCGAGGACCAAAACTTCATTGACGGAGCCATGATCTGGGATAATCTAACGGGCTCTGAAACCAGACTTGCTCCCCCAAACAACTACAAACAATCGCACTGGGATGGTCACTGGAGGTAATCAATCCCTGGATGGGACTGATTACCTCCACTGAATGGCGAAACGTCTACAGTAAAGATAACCAGATGTTGCACATGTGTCTAATTTTCATCAATATCTAATTAAGTGTTTGAAGGAGCTTCTCTAAAAATCTAAGGCTTTATTCAAATTCTCAATTTTGCTGGTGTATTGAGATTCAGAAACGTGTGTGGGGAGATCACTGGAAGTTACTCCAAGGCTCATTTTGTCGCCTCCTTCCAATGGTTTGTGAAATTCATGTAGTGCTTTACATTTCTTTATGGTGTCCTCTACACGTAAGTAAGTTTATTCATGTATACACAAATACAGCTACATAGATTATCATACATAGAAGCATATGTGTAGAGGAGTTTATTCAGGTATACATAAATATAGTTACATAGATTATCATACATAACAGCATATGTGTAGAGAACTTAAGATAATCCAAAAAAGTCAGAGTGACTTATTTCCACTTGGGTCTCCAATGATCGAAGTAGAGGCAGTGCGGCTACTTACAAGTCGGAGTTGGGGGATGCCAGCCCAGACCTATCTCAGGTATACTCCCCCCACCAGTATGCCTGCCCAGCCCTATCTGAGATATACTCCCCCCAGGATACAAGCCGTGTCCTGTCAAAAATACACTCCACCCCAGGATGCCAGCCCAGCCCTATCTAAGGTATACTCACCCCAGGATGCCAGCAAAGCCCTATCTAAGGTATACTCCCCCACCAGTATGCCAGCCCAGCCCTATCTAAGGTATACTCCCCCAGGAAAGCAGCCCAGCCTTTTCAAAGGTATACTCCACCCCAGGATGCCAGCCCAGCCCTATCTAAGGTATAATCCCCCCAGGATGCCAGCCCAGCCCTATCTAAGGTATACTCCCCCCAGGATGCCAGCCAAGACCTATCTAAGGTATTCTACCCCGCAGGATGCCAGCCCTGCTCTACCTAAGGTATACTCTCCCTAGGATGCCAGCCCAGCCCTATCTAAGGTATACTCCCCCAGGATGCCAGCCCAGCCCTATCTAAGGTATACACCCCGCCCCAGGGTACCAGCCCAGCCCTATCTAAGGTATACACCCCCAGGATGCCAGCCCAGCCCTATCTAATTTATACTTCCCCCCAGGACGGCAGCAAGCCCAATCTAAGGTATGCTCTCTCCAAGGATGACAGCCCAGTCATATCTAAGGTATACTCCCCCCACCAGTATGCCTGCTCAGCTTTATTTAAGGTATACTCCCCCAAGGATGACAGCCCAGCCCTATCTAAGGCACGCTCCCCCCCAGGATGCCAGCCCAGCCCTATCTAAGATATACTCCCCACAGGATGCCAGCGCACCCCTATCTAGGGTATACTCCCCCAGGATGCCAGCCCAGCCCTATCTAAGGTATACTTCCCACAGAATGCCAGTCAAGACCTATCTAAGGTATACTTCCCAGCCAGGATGCCAGCCCAGTCCTATCTAAGGTATACTCCTCCCAGGATGCCAGCCAAGACCTATCTAAGGTATACTCACCCCAGGATGCCAGCCAAGACCTATCTAAGGTATATTCACCCAAGGATGCCAGCAAAGCCCTATCTAAAGTATACTCCCCCAGGATGCCAGCCCGGCCCAATCTAAGGTATACTCCCTCCACAAGTATGCTAGCCCAGCCCTATCTAAGGTATACTCCCCCAGGACACCAGCCCAGCCCTATCAAATGTATACTCCTCCCCAGGATGCCAGCCCAGCCCTATCTAAGGTATACTCCCCCATCAGTATGCCAGCCCCGCCCTATATAAGGTATACTCCCCCCATGATACCCGCCCTGCCCTATCTAATGTATACTCCCCCCCGGTCCCACCCCAACCTATTTAAGGTATACTACCCCGTCAAATTCCCAGCAAAGCCCTATCTAAGGGTTTATACCCCCCCCCAGGATGCCCCGCCTTTTCTAAGGTATACTCCTTCTCGATGTCAGCGAAGCCTGTTAATTTATACCCCCCCCCCAGGATAAAGCATAGCCCTTTTAAGGTTTACTTCCCCCCCATGATCCCTCCCAGCCCTATCTAATTAACTCCCCAGAATCCCACCCACCCCCTTTTAAAGGTTACTCCTCCCAGGATGCCAGCCCCCCCCTTCAAAGGTAACCCCCCCACTAGTATGCCACCCCACCCCAATCAAGGGTTACCCCCCAAGGTCCAGCCCAGTCATACAAAGGTTCCCCCACCCCCCGTATGCGAGCTTGCCTATTAAGGTATATTTCCCCCAGGTTAGCAGCCGGGAGTCTATTAAATTATTTTGCCCCCCAGGACGCCAGCTCCCCCTTTCTAATGTATACTCCCCCAGGATGCCACCCAGCTTTAAAAGGGTTATCCCCTCCCAAGGGATGACAGCCCAGCCTATCTAAGGCATCTCCCCCCGGATCCCACCCCCACCCTATCTAAGTTTTACCCCCCCACAGGATGGCAGCCCCCCCCTATCTAATGTATGCCCCCCCTAGGAGCCAGAGCCCTATTAAGTTACCCCCCTGGATCCTGCACAGCCTATTTAAGGATCCCCCCAAGGGATCCCAGCCCAGTCTATTAATGTTTTCCCCCCCGAAAGATGCCAGCCCAGCCAAATCTAAGGTATACTTCCCTCCAGGACGCCAGCCCAGCCCAATCAAAGGTATACACCCCCCACAAATATGTTAGCCCAGCATAATTTAAGGTATTATTCCCCAGGATGCTAGCCCAGCCCTATCTAAGGTATACTCCTCCCAGGATGCCAGCCCAGCCCTATCAAAGATATACTCCCCCCAGGATGCCAGCCCAGCCCTATCTAAGGTATACTTCCCCCCAGGATGCCAACCAAGCCAAATTTAAAGTATACCCCCACCAGTATGCCAGCCCAGCCCTATCTAAGGTATACTCCCCCCAGGATACCAGCCCAGCCCTATCAAACCTATACTCCACCCCAGGATGCCAGCCCAGCCCTATCTAAAGCATTGTTCCCCTTCCAGGATGCCAGCCAAGCCCTATCTAAGGTATACCACCCCCAGGATGCCAGCCCAGCTCTATCTAAGGGATACTTCTTCAGGATGCCAGCCCAGCCCTTTCTAAGGTATACTCCCCCCAGGAAGCCAGCCCACTCCTATCTAAGGTATACTCCCCGCCCCAGGATGCCAGCCAAGCCCTATCTAAGGTATACTCCTCCCAGGATGCCAGCCCTGCCCTGTCTAAGGTATACTCCCCCACAGGATGCCAGCCCAGGTAAATCTAAGGTATACTCCCCCACCAGTATGCCAACCGAGCCCTATCTAAGGTATACTCCCCCGCAGGATACCAGACCAGCCAAATCTAAAGTATACTTCCCCTTAGGATGCCAGCCCAGCCCTATCAAAGGTATACTCCCCCACCAGTATGCCAGCCCAGCTCTATCAAAGATATACTCCCCCAGGATGCCAGCCCAGCCCTATCTAAGGTATACTCCCCCCAGGATGTCAACCCAGCCATATCTAAGGTATAATTCCCCCCATGATGCCAGCCCAGCCGTTTCTAAAGTATACTCCCCTCGGGATGCTAGCCCAGCCCTATCTAAGGCATATTCCCTCGCAGGATGTCAGCCCAGCCCTATCTAAGGTATATTCCCCATAGGATGCCAGCCTAGCTCTATCTAAGGTATACTCCCCCCGAGGATTCCCGCCCAGCCCTATCTAAGGTATACTCTCCCCCTAGGATGCCAGCCTAACCCTATCTAAGGTATACTCTCCCACAGGATGCCAGCCCAGCCCTATCTCAGGTAAACTCCCCCCCAAGAATGCCAGCCCTATCTATTGCGACCCCTGAATGGGTCACAATGTATATAATGTATATTACCTGTTCATATAATTTTATATTGCTTATATTTGCGATAATAGCTAAATCGTAAATATATTGCTTTATATTATTATTTGATTTAGTTATATTATTAGGTAGGATGTAACATTTATATATTATTCAGTGCTTATAGTTCAAGTCTTGATTGTCTAACTACTGTAGTTATCGCTCGTTCCTCGATACTCTGCTGGTTTCTCTGTGTTGCTGGGCAGCAGCAGTCCACGGAGCTATCATGTGATCAGGTGGGGGTGATCACACCTCGCCTGGAGTAGTCTGTCTGGGCTGCTCACCCTCTTGTCAGATGGACGTGCTTCTAGCAAGACACTCCACACCAGCTCTCCCTTGTGGGCCCTTGTTGGAAGATCGTCTCTGTCGCTTTCTTGTTGTTGATTCTGTGTAACTCTGTTCACAGAACATAGCCTAGACTTAGTGATTTTCGACGTTGTACTGAGGTTGTGTGTCACATAGACACTCTGAGAAACTCAGGTCCTGAGCTGTAGCTTCTGACCTAACTTGTACTGGTATCTGTGTACTGTCACAGTCGGGGATTTTCTAATGCTGAACTTAGATTCAGTAGTATGGGAGTTTTGTGACTTTTGTGGAGGATCTGCAGATGGTCCCTACTTAGTGTTGTTATATTAACTCCTTGTTCCTGATTGTGTGTCGCTGTTACTTGTTATATTGCTGTTCGGCTTATCAGTCGTTTTATTGTTCAAGCAAGCTGTTCTGATTGCCAGATTGGTCAAGAAGTTAGTTTATGTGAGGACTTTTAGTCAGCCACTGGTAAAGTTTAGTGGAGTCGTGAGACATAGCGAACTACTTAGAGCACTTACACACATACACACAAACTTGTATATATTTGTATTATGTTATTAAATGTTAACGATGTACCAGACGGTACATATAAGCCATAATGATGTGATATGTGCCTTCAGCACAATACTACTGTACACCAGACAAGTGTACAAACTTCTATCCTATATTATATTTAATTAATTACTATAATTTACTTTGATAATATACGCCTAGACAATTTTGTTATTAATAAACTTATTAAATTTTAATTTCTTTAGTTAGTAGCCTACCAGTTGTAATCCTGAAGTACTATTGAATCTTACTAAATTCTAATGGATAATTGGACCAGAATACTGACTACTTGTTACAAAAACCCAGTAACAGGCTGGATGCTAGAAGGGCAGTACTTTC
This sequence comes from Cherax quadricarinatus, assembly GCF_026875155.1. Classification (NCBI taxonomy): domain Eukaryota; kingdom Metazoa; phylum Arthropoda; class Malacostraca; order Decapoda; family Parastacidae; genus Cherax; species Cherax quadricarinatus. The sequence goes on along the minus strand of NC_069476.1, from coordinate 27,104,952 downwards.
TAGTGTTCACTAGAGATCTCTATGTTTATTATAAATCGCGTTTTTTTGTAACAGAGTCTACCTGGAGTCTACCTGGAGTCTACCTGGAGTCTACCTGGAGTCTACCTGGAGTCTACCTGGAGTCTACCTGGAGTCTACCTGGAGGGTGTTCCTGGGGTCAACGCCCTCGCGGCCAATTCCTTGACCATTACTCTCGGTGGATCAGGGCCTGATCAACCAGGCTGTTACTACTGGATTCAAGTAGTCCAACTGACTGGGTACTGACATCAGGTATGTGTCCAGCTCCCTCTTGGAGCTGGACACATACCTGATGTCAGTACCAAATGGTGTATTTGTTAATGTTAAATCATTTCAAACATTCAGTTGCCATCTCCTGCAACATCTTAGCACCAAGATATCACTGCAATTTAACTTTTCTTTGCCTGCAATTAGCTCATGTTGCAAAATAATCAATAAAACTTTGATTCGTTGGTATCTGTCATAACTGAGCAAAGTTCGTGATATTATTGGACAAAATCGCTCCCAATTTGACAGTTATTCACTAAATGAACAATGATCCATCTGGTCCACTTCAAAATAATGAAGTTGGTTAATTATAAAAGACAACGTGCTAAATTTAGTCTAAGATCGTGCAAATTTAAAATTTTACTCAAATTTCTCAAAGAAAAGTTGTGTTCGTTGGAATTAGATCAGTTACTTGTGAATCCCTTTTCAGATCGAGTTCAAACCTTCATGAGAGCATGGCGTGTAAATTTCATTATACAACTGGGAATGGACATCTGACGGATAACGAACTAGAAATGTGTTCCATATTTAATGACTATTTATTGTCAGTTTTTACACAGGAAGACATAAATAAGATTCCAGAAATTAACAATTATTCAGTTCCTGAAGAATTCAAATTAACTAATATTACTGTCACGAGGGACATGGTTATCAAACAGATAGACAAACTGAAGCAAAACAAGTCCCCGGGACCCGATGAGTTGTTTTCCAGGGTACTTAAGGAATACAAGATGGAACTTAGTCAGCTATTAACGTGTGTGTTTAATGCATCCATCCTTGTCGGTGTTGTGCCAGAGTTGTGGAAGATGGCTAATGTGGTTCCTATATTCAAATCAGGGGATAAGTCCACGCCTTCAAATTACCGTCCAATAAGCCTGACATCTGTAGTGGGCAAGTTATTAGAATCAATTATAGCTGACATTATTAGAAGTCACCTTGAAGAGCATAACTTGATAAATGAATCTCAGCATGGATTCACGAGAGGTCGTTCCTGCCTGACAAACTTACTGACGTTCTTCAAAAGAACATTTGAGGCAGTTGACAGTGATATAGAATATGATATTGTTTATTTGGATTTTAGTAAAGCCTTCGATAGAGTACCTCACAAGAGACTCTTAAGAAAAGTGGCAGCTCATGGTATAGGAGGTAAAGTTCTAGCATGGATAGAGGCATGGTTTTACCAATAGAAAGCAGAGAGTTTCCGATTAATGGGGTCAAATAGAATGGAGATTAATCACTATTGGCATTCCACAAGGACCATTTTTTCAGGCCCTCTCTTTTTTCATAATTGACATTAATGACCTTGATGAAGGGATTACGAGTGAACATGAGCAAATTTGCTGATGATACAAAGATAGGCCATATGATTCCCATTCTGAGAGAGGATATCAATGAACTCCAGGAGGATTTGGACAAAATATTGTCTTGGTCTGAAAAATAACAGAGGGAAGTTCAATGTGGATAAGTGTAAGGTATTTAGCCCTTTGGGTAATGAAAATAACCCTCGAAGCTATAAACTAGGTGAAGTAGAGCTTGATCATACAGAATGTAAAAAGACTTGGGAGTCATGGTAAGCAGAAATATAAAGCCAAGACAGCAGTGCCTTAGTGTGCGCAAAAAGGGCCCAAACAGATTACTTGGATTTATCTAAAGGGAAGTATAAGTAACAGAAGTCCAAAAGTTATTTTACAGCTCTATACATCACTAGTGAGGCCTCATTTAGATTATGCTGCTCAGTTTTGGTCTCCTTGCTACAGGATGGACATAGACTCATTAGAGAACATACAGACAAGAATGACTAAAATGATTTACTGTGTAAGGAATCTCCCGTGTGAAGATAGACTTAAAGCCTTAAATCTTCACTCTCTGGAGAGACGTAGAATGAGAGGAGATATCACTGAGGTGTATAAGTGGATGACGGGCATAAACAAAGGAGATATTAATAAGGTATTGAGTGTGTCGAACCAGGTAAGAACCAGAAATAATGGATTTAAATTGAATAAATTTAGATTTAAAAAGGACATAGGTAAGTACTGGTCTTCTGACAGAGTTGTGGATGGGTGGAACAATCTTCCCAGTTGGGTGATAGAGGCTAGGACCTTGGGTAGCTTTAAGGAGAGATTAAATAAATATATGAGTGCGAGAGGCTGGGTTTGATTGGTGTCATTGGGTACGAGAGTTAATTCTTGCGTAGCTTTGAGTAGAGGTCGTTTTGATAAAGACCTGCCGTGTATTGGCCAGTAGGCCTTCTGCAGTGTTCCTCCATTCTTATGTACTTAGGCTCTTATTTATAAAATTCATTGTTTCCCAGGTAATTACTAGACAATGACACATCTGATTAAGTACATAGGTTAGGTTAGGTTAGGTTAGGTTAGGTTAGGTTAGGTTAGGTTAGGTTAGGTTAGGTTAGGTAACTTCTGTCAGGAAACAGAGCAAGTATTTCCTGACGCTGGTCTCAGTCACATGATGACCCACAGATGGAGACCTCTGGGCTGATATGTAACTACATTACAAACTTATACCTCACTGCGCATTGTTCTAGTCGCGACCACAGAGGTATTGCTGACTGAGGTAGTTGTCACTGAGGTAGTTGTCACTGAGGTAGTTGTCACTGAGGTAGTGGTCAATAAGGTAGTGGTCACTGAGGTATAGGAGATTGAGGTACTGGGGACTGTGGAATAGGGGACTGAGGCACAGGGGACTGAGGTACAGAGGACTGAACTACAGTGGGCTGAGTTACATGAGACTGAGCTACACTGAGGTACAGTGGAGTGAGGTACAGTGAACTGGCGTACAGATGACTGAGGTACAGAGGACCGAGGTACAGAGGAGTGAGGTACAGGAGACTAAGGTACAAGGGACGGAGGTATAGAGGACTGTGGTACAGAGGACTGAGCTACAGTGGAGTTAGGTACAGGGGACTGTGGTATAGGGAACTGAGGTACAGGGGACGGAGGTTAAGGGAACTGAGGTACAGAGGACTGAGGTACAGTTGACTGAGGTACAGTGGACAGACGTAGAGAGGAATGAGGTACAGAGGACTGGGGTACAGAAGACTGAGGTACAGAGGAACGAGGTAGAGGGGACTGAGGTACAGGAGACTGAGACAGGGCACAGAGGCACAGAGGCACAAAAGACCCAGATACAGGTGACTGAGGTACAGGTGACTGAGGTACAGGTGACTGAGGTACAGGAGATGGAGGTACAGGGACTATGGTATACGGGAATGAGGAACAGTGAACTGAGGTACAGTGGACTGACGTACAGAATACTGAGGTACAGTGGACTGAGGTACAGTGGACTGAGGTACAGTGGACTGAGGTACAGTGAACTGAGGTACAGTGGACTGACGTACAGAATACTGAGGAACAATGGACTGAGGTACAGGGGACTGAGGTACAGTGAACTGAGGTACAGTGGACTGAGGTACAGTGGACTGAGGTACAGAGGACTAGGGAACAGTGGACTGAGGTATAGAGGACAGAGGTACAATGGACTGAGGTACAGAGGACTGAGGTACAGTGGACTGGGGTACAGTGGACTAAGGTACAGTGGACTGAGGTACAGGGGACTGACGTACAGTGACTGAGTTACAGTGGACTGAGGTACAGTGGACTGAGGTACAGAGGACCGAGGTACAGAGGAGTGAGGTACAGGAGACTGAGGTACAAGGGACGAAGGTTTAGAGGTACAGGAGACTGAGGTACAAGGGACGGAGGTATAGAGGACTGTGGTACAGAGGACTGAGCTACAGTGGAGTTAGCTACAGGGGACTGAGGTATAGGGGACTGAGGTACAGGGGACGGAGGTTAAGGGAACTGAGGTACAGACGACTGGGATACAATGCAGTTAGGTACAGGGGACTGTGGTATAGGGGACTGAGGTACAGGGAACGGAGGTTAAGGGAACTGAGGTACAGAGGACTGAGGTACAGTTGACTGAGGTACAGTGGACAGAGGTAGAAAGGAATGAGGTACAGAGGACTGGGGTACAGAAGACTGAGGTACAGAGGAACGAGGTAAAGGGGACTGAGGTACAGGAGACTGAGACACAGGGCACAGAGGCACAAAGGACCCAGATACAGGGGACTGAGGTACAGGTGACTGAGGTACAAGGGACTGAGGTACAGAAAACTGTGGTACAGATTCCTGAGGTAAAGTGGACTGAGGTACAGGAGAGGAGGTACAGGGACTATGGTATACGGGACTGAGGAACAGTGAACTGAGGTACAGTGGACTGAGGTACAGTTGACTGACGTACAGTAGACTAAGGAACAGTGGACTGATGTACAGGGGACTGAGGTACAGTAGACTGAGGTACAGAGGACTGAGGTACAGAGGACTAGGGAACAATGGACTGAGGTATAGAGGACATAGGTACAATGGACTGAGGTACAAAGGACTGAGGTACAGTGGACTTGGGTACAGTGGACTAAGGTACAGTGGACTGAGGTACAGGGGACTGATGTACAGTGGACTGAGGTACAGTGGACTGAGGTACAGTGGACTGAGGAACAGAGGACTGAAGTACAGTGGAATTAGGAACAGAGGACTGAGGTACAGGGAACTGAGGTACAACGGACTGAGGTACAGGGGACTGAGGAACAGTTGACTGAGGTACAGAGGACTGAGGTTCAGGGGACTGAGGTACTGGAGACTGAGGTTCAGGGGACTGAAATACAGGCGACTTAGGCAAAGGGGACTGAAGTACATGGGACTTAGGTACAGGGGACTGAGGTACAATGGACTGACGTAAAGGGGACTGAGGTACAGGGAACTGAGGTACAAAGGATTGAGACACACGATGCTGAGGTACATGGGACTTAGGTACAGGGAATTGAGATACAGGGGACTGAGGTGCATGGGACTGAGGTACAGAGGACTAAGGTACAGGGGACTGAGATACAATGTCCTGAGCAACAGGAGACTGAGGTACAGAGGAATGAGGTACAGGGAACTGAGGTACAGAAGACTGAGGAACATGGGAATGAATTAGAGGGGACTGAGGTACAGGGGACTGAAGTACAGGGGACTGAGGTACAGAGGACTGAAGTACAGGGGAATTAGGAACAGGGGACTGAGGTACAGGGGACTGAGGTACAAGGGACTGAGGTACAGGGGACTGAGGAACAGGGAACTGAGATACACAGGACTGAGGTTCAGGGGACTGAGGTACTGGAAACTGAGATACAGGGGACTGAAATACAGGCGACTGAGGCAAAGGGAACTGAAGTACAGAGGACTTAGGTTCAGGGGACTGATGTACAATGGACTAAGGTACAGTGGACTGAATTACAGTGGACAGAGGTACAGGGGAGGTATGTACACTTGAGTGAGGTACAGAGGACTGAGTTACAGTGGACTGAATTACAGTGGACTGAATTACAGTGGACTGAGGTACAGGGGACTGAGTTACAGTGGATTGAGGTTCAGGGGACTTAGGTACAGGGGACTGACGTACAGAGGACTGAGTTACAAAGGACTAAGGTACAGGGGACTGAGGTACAGGTGCGTGAGGAACAGTGGACAGAGGTACAGGGGACTGAGATGAAGAAGACTGGGGAACAAGGGACTGACGTACAGAGGACTGAGGTACAGATGACTGAGGTACAGGGGACTTAGGTACAGAGTACTTACGTACAGGGGACTCCAGAACAGAAGAATGAGGAACAGAGAACTGAGGTACAGGGGATTGAGGAACAGGGGACTTAGGTACGGAGCACTGAGGTGCAGAGGACTGACGTACAGGGGACTGAGGTACATGGGACCGAGGTACAGAGGAATGAGGAACAGGGGACTGAGGTATAGGGGTCTGAGGAACATGGAACTGAGTTACAGTAGACTGAAGTACAGTGGACTGAGGTACAAGGGACTGACTTACAGTGGACTGAGGAAAAGGGGACTGAGTTAAAGTGGACTGAGGTAAAGGGGACTGAGTTACAGTGGAATGAGGTACAGGGGACTGAGGTACAGGGAACCGACTTACAGTGGACTGAAGAAGAGGGGACCGAGTTACACTGGACTGGGGTACAGAAGAATGAGGGGACTGGGGACTGAGGTACACAGGACTGAGGTACACAGGACTGAGGAACTCAGGACTGAGGTAAAAAGTAATAAGGTACAGAGAACTGAGGTTCAGAGGAATGAGGTACAGAGGATTGAGGTACATAGGCCTGAGGTACAGAGAACTGAAGTGCAGAGGACTGTGCTACAGAGGACTGAGGTACAGGGGACGGATATTAATGAGTACTGAGGTAGAGAGGACTGAGGTACAGGGGACTGAGGTACAGAGGACTGAGTGACAGAGGACTGAGGTACAGGGGATTGAGGTACAGGGGACTGAGGTACAGGGGACAGAGGCACATGGGACTGAGATACAAAGGACTGAGGCACAGAGGACTGACGTACGGAGGACTGAGGTACAGAGGACTGAGATACAGGGGACTGATGTACAGGGGCTGAGGAACAGATTACTTAGGAACAAGGGACTCAGGAACAGAAGATTGAGGTACAAAGGACTGAGGTACAGGGGATTGAGGTGCATGGGATTGAGGTACAGAGGACTGGGGTACAGGGGACTGAGATACATACGTCTTTTGTACTGGGGATTGTTGTACAGGGGAGTGAGGTACAGGGGACTGAGGTACAAGGGACTAAGGTACAAGGGACTGAGGTTCAGGGGACTGAGGTACAGGGGACTGAGACACACAATGCTGAGGTACAGGGGACTTTGGTACAGGGAATTGAGATACAGGGGACTGAGGTGCAGGGGACTGAGGTACAGGAGACTAAGGTACAGGGGACTGAGATACAGGGGCCTTAGCAACAGGGAACTGAGGTACAGAGAACTGAGGTACAGGGGACTGAGGTACAGAGGATTGAGGTACAGAGTAGTGAGGTACAGGGGACTGAGGTACAATGGACTGAGTTTCAGGGGACTTAGGAACAGGAGACTGAGGTACAAGGTACTGAGGCAAAGGGGACCAAGGTGCAGAGGACTGAGGTACATGGGAATGAATTAGAGGGGACTGAGGTACCGAGGACTGAAGTACAGAGGAATTAGGAACAGGGGACTGAGGTACAGGGGACTGAGGTACAAGGGACTGAGGTACAAAGGACTGTGGAACAGGGGACTGAGGTACAGAGGACTGAGGTTCAGGGGACTGAGATACTGGAGAATGAGGTTCAGGGGACTAAAATACAGGCTACTGAGGCAAAGGGGACTGAAGTACAGGGGACTTAGGTACAGGGGACTGAGGTACAATGGACTGAGGTAAAGGGGACTGAGGTACAGGGGACTGAGGTACAAAGGTTTGAGACACACGATGCTGAGGTAAAGGGGACTTAGGTACAGGGAATTGAGATACAGGGGACTGAGATACAGGGGCCTGAGGAACAGGGGACTGAGGTACAGAGGACTGAGGTACAGGGGACTAAGGTACAGGGGAATCAATTACAGGGGACTGAAGTGCAGAGGACTGAGGTACAGAGGATTGAGGAACAGAGGACTGAGGTACAGGGGACTGAGGAACAAGGGACTGAGTTACAGGGGACTGAGGAACAGGAGACTGAGGAACATGGTACTGAGGCACAGGGGACTAAGGTGCAGAGGACTGAGGTACATGGGAATGAATTGGAGAGGGCTGAGGTACAGGTAACTGAAGTACTGGGGACTGAAGTACAGAGGACTGAAGTACAGAGGAATTAGGAACAGGGGACTGAGGTACAAGGGCCTGAGATACAAGGGACTGATGTACAGGGGACTGAGGAACAGGGGACTGAGATACGGAAGACTGAGGTTCAGGGGACTGAGGTACTGGAGACTGAGGTTCAGGGGACTGAAATACAGGCGACTGAGGCAAAGGGGACTGAAGTACAGGGGACTTAGGTACAGGGGACTGAGGTACAAGGGACTGAGGTACACGGGACTGAGGAACAGGGGACTGAGATACAGAGGACTGAGGTTCAGGGGACTGATGTACTGGAGACTTAGGCTCAGGGGACTGAAATACAGGCGAATGAGGCAAAGGGGACTGAAGTACAGGGGACTTAGGTACAGGAGACTGAGGTACAATGGACTGAGGTACAGGGGACTGAATTACAGTGGACAGAGGTACAAGGGACTGAGGTACACTTGAGTGAGGTACAGAGGACTGAGTCACAGTGGACTGAGCTACATGGGACTGAATTACAGAGGACTGAGGTACAGGGGACTGAGTTACAATGGATTGAGGTTCAGGGGACTTAGGTACAGGGGACTGAGGTACAGAGGACAGAGTTACGGGGGACTGAGGTACCGGGCACTGAGGTACAGAGGACTGAGTTACAGAGGACTGAGGTACAGGGGACTGAGGTACAGGTGCGTGAGGAACAGGGGACGGAGGTACAGGGGACTGAGGTACACAGGATTGAGGTGCAGGGGATTGAGGTACAGAGGACTGGGGTACAGGGAACTGAGATACATAAGACTTTTGTACAGACGACTGTTGTACAGAGGAGTGAGGTACAGGGGACTGATTTACAGGGGACTAAGGGACAAGGAACTGAGGTACAGGGGACTTAGGTACAGGTGACTGAGGTACAAAGGATTTAGACACACGATGCTGAGGTACAGGGGATTTAGGTACAGGGAATTGAGATACAGGTGACTTAGGTGCAGGGGACTGAGGTACAGGGGACTAAGGTATAGCGGACTGAAAAACAGGGGTCTGAGCAACAGAGGACTGAGGTACAGAGGACTGAGGTACAGGAGACTGAGATACAAGGGAATCAAGTACACGGGACTGAAGTACAGAGGACTGAGGTACAGAGGATTAAGGTACAGAGGACTGGGGTACAGGGAACTGAGATACATAAGATTTTTGTACAGGGAACTGTTGTACAGAGGAGTGAGGTACAGGGGACTGATTTACAGGGGACTAAGGTACAAGGGACTGAGGTACAGGGGGCTTAGGTACAGGGGACTGAGGTACAAAGGATTTAGACACACGATGCTGAGGTACAAAGGATTTAGACACACGATGCTGAGGTACAGGGGACTTAGGTACAGGGAATTGAGATACAGGTGACTGAGGAGCAGGGGACTGAGGTACAGGGGACTAAGGTATAGGGGACTGAAAAACAGGGGCCTGAGCAACAGGGGACTGAGATACAGATGACTGAGGTACAGGGGAGTGAGGTGCAGGGGATTGAGGTACAGAGGACTGGGGTACAGGGAACTGAGATACATAAGACTTTTGTACAGGGGACTGTTGTACAGAGAAGTGAGGTACAGGGGACTGATTTACAGGGGACTAAGGTACAAGGGACTGAGGTACAGGGGACATAGGTACAGGAGACTGAGGTACAAAGGATTTAGACACACGATGCTGAGGTACAGGGGACTTAGGAACAGGGAATTGAGATACAGGTGACTGAGGAGCACGGGACTGAGGTACAGGGGACTAAGGTACAGGAGACTGAGGTACAGGGGAATCAAGTACAGGGAACTGAAGTACAGAGGACTGAGGTACAGAGGATTGAGGTACAGACGACTGAGGTACAGGGAACCGAGGTACAGGGCCGCGAGGTACAGGGGACTGAGGCACAGAGGACTGAAGTACAGGGGCTGAGGTACAAGGGACTGAGTTACAGGGGACTGAGGAACATGGGACTGAGGTACAGGGTACTGAGGCACAGGGGACTAAGGTGCAGAGGACTGAGGTACATGGGAATGAATTAGAGAGGACTGAGGTACAGGGGACTGAAGTACATGGGACTGAGATACAGAGGACTGAGGTACAGAAGAATAAGGAACAGGGGACTGAGGTATAGAGGACTGAGGTAAAAGGGACTGAGGTACAGGGGACTGAGGAACAGGGGACTGAGGTACAGAGGACTGAGGTTCAGGGGACTGAGGTACTTGAGACTGAGGTACAGCGGACTGAAATACGGGCGACTTAGGCAAAGGGGACTGAAGTACAAAGGACTTAGGTACAGGGGACTGAGGTACAATGAACTGAAGTACATGGGACTGAATTGCAGTGGACAGAGGTGCAGGGGACTGAGGAACACTTGAGTGAGGTACAGAGTACTGAGTTACAGTGGACTGAGTTACAATGGACTGAATTACAGTGGACTGAGGTACAGGGAACTGAGTTACAGTTGACTGAGGCTCAAGGGACTTAGGTACAAGGGACTGAAGTACAGAGGACTGAGTTACGGGGGACTGATGTACAAGGGACTGAGGTACAGAGGACTGAAGTATATAGGACTGAGGTACATGGGACTGAGGTACAGGTGCGTGAGGAACAGGGGACAGAGGTTGTTGCGGCCCCCTGCCAAACTAGCGGTTAAATAGTTAACCTGCCGGCCGGCAGTACCACTGGGTACGTCATCAAACCCAATGTGGGGACTGCTGAGCCGGCCTTAGATCAGTAAGTACCTGGGTGCCTCACGGTGCGCATCTAAGCAGTAGGTACCTGACCACCTAATCGTACACGTCTACTGGCTTTAGAAACAGAATGTACCTGAGCACCGCACTGTACGCACCTAAGCAGTAGGTACCTGAACACCTAAGGGTACACGTCTACTGGCTTCAGTAACATTAAGTACCTGAACTCCTCAGGGTACACATCTACGCAGTAGGTACCTGACCACCTAATCGTACCTATCTACTGGCGTTAGAAGAACCGCTCACCGCAGCTCACTGAGTCTGTTGGCCTCAGTTACTTGACGGCCGCATTCAGTGAGCTTGCAGCATGGTGCTCGGCTAGCGGTGTGTCAACCGGCTTGGGAGAGGATTTACTGGACTACTGGTGATGTCTGTGGACTCACCGTCTACGCTGATCAACTGTGGGCTGGAATCATCAGATGCTGTTTAGTGGGACTATTACATGAAGAAAAGGTTGGAGTGTTACACTGAACTGGGCCAGAACCGTAGTGTGACACTTAGGGACGTATGATGGAGTGGAACACTGAGATATGCACAGGACCGTAGTGGAACACTGAGATGAAAAGGGTGTCGTGGGACACTGAAGATGGCCTGGTTGTAGTGTACACTGAATAGTGTCATGTGACTGGCCTCGACCGGATAAGTGTCGTGAGAACAGTGACTGTAATATATTTTAAATGTTACTTAATTTATTATTTTAGCATAGATATATATATATATATATATATATATAGTGACACAGTAGGTCAAGAAAGTTGTACCCTGTGTAGGGTCACGAATTATTATTTATTATTTTAATAAAATGCTAATTATAATTTATTATTGTAACATGTACATATTATCATATGTTAGTTCCAATACCTCTAGACCAAAGATAGTTGATTTATATATATTAAAGATTAATTGATTTTAATGTGTGTATTTATGTATCCCGAACTCTTTATTACAAAAGGAGTAAATCTTGCCATCTTTTATATTTAAAATTACCTTTTTGTAATAGAGGTACAGGGGACTGAGGTGAAGAAGACTGAGGAACAGGGGACTGACGTACAGAGGAATGAGGTACAGATGATTGAGGTACAGGGGACTGAGGTATAGAGTACTTACGTACAGGGGACTCAGGAACAGAAGAATGAGGTACAGAGAACTGAGGTACACGGGATTGAGGAACAGGGGACTGAGGTACGGAGGACTGAGATGCAGGGGACTGAGTACAGGGGAGTGAGGAACATGGACTTAGGTACAGGGGACTGAGGTACAGAGGACTGAGATGCAGGGACTGAGGTACAGGGACTGATGTACAGAGGACTGAGGTACAGGGGACTGAGGTACAGAGGCCTGAGGTAGAGAGGACTGAGGTGCAGAGGACTGAGGTACAGGGGACTGAGGTACAGGGGACCGAGATGCAATGGACTGAGGTACAAGGGTCTGAGGTACATGGGAATGAGTTACAGGGGTCTGAGGTACAGGGTCTGAGGTGCAGGGGACTGAGGTACAACGGACTGAGGTGCATGGGACTGAAGAACAGGGGACTGAGGAACAGAGGACTTAGGTACAGGGTACTGAGGTACAGAGGACTGAGGTACAGGGGACTGAGGTACAGGGGACTGAGGTACAGGGGACTGAGGTACAGGGGACTGAGGTACAGGGGACTGAGGTACAGGGGACTGAGGTACAGGGGACTGAGGTACAGGGGACTGAGGTACAGGGGACTGAGGTACAGGGGAATTAAGTACAGGGGAATTAAGTACAGGGGACTGACGTACAGAGGTACTGAGGTACAAAGGACTGAGGTACAGAGGACTGAGGTACAGAGGACTAAGGTACATGGCACTGAGGTACAGGGAACTGAAGTACAGGAGATTGTGGTACAGAGGACCGAGGTAAAGGGGACTGAGATACAGAGGACTGAGGTGCAGAGGACTAAGGTACAGGGGACTGAGGTACAGAGGAATGAGGTACAAGTGACTGAGGTACAGGGATCGGAGGTACAGGGGCTGAAGTGCAAGGGACTGAGGTACAGGGGACTAAGGAAATGGGGACTGAGGTACAGGGGACTGAGGTACAGAGGACTGAGGTACAGAGGACTGAGGTACAGAGGACTGAGGTACAGAGGACTGAGGTACAGAGGACTGAGTGTACAGAGGACTGACGTGAAGGTGACTGAGGTACAGAGGAATGAGGTACAGAGGACTGAGGTACAGGGGTCTGAGGTACAGGGGACTGAGGTACAAGGGACTGAGGTACAGGGGACTAAGGCGCATGGGGCTGAGGTACCGAGGACTGAGGTGCAGGGGGCTGAGGTACAAGGGACTGAGGTACAGGGGACTAGTAACAGAGACTGAGGTGCAGGGGACTGAGGAACAGAGGACTGAAATACAGGGGACTGAGGTGGAAGGTGCTGAGGTACAGGGAACTGAGGTGCAGGGGACTGAGGTACAGAGAACTGAGGTTCAGGGGACTGAGGTACTGGAGACTGAGGTTCAGGGGACTGAAATATAGGAGACTGAGTCAAAGAGGACATATAAGTACAGGGGACATAGGTACAGGGGACTGAGGTACAACGGACTGAAGTACAGGGGACTGAATTACAGTGGACAGATGTTCAGGGGACTGAGGTACACTTGAGTGACGTTCAGATTACTGAGTTACAGTGGACTGAGTTAGTGGACTGAATTACAGTGGACTGAGGTACAGGGAACTGAGTTACAGTGGACTGAGGTTCAGGGGACTTAGGTACAGGGGACTGAGGTACGCAGGACTGAGGTACAGGGATTGAGATACAGGGTACTGAGGTACAGGGGAGTGAGGAACATGGGACTGAGGTACAGGGGACTGAGATACAGGGACTGAGGTACAGGGGACTGAGGAACATAGGATGACCGGGTACAGGGGACTGAGATACAGGAGATGAGGTAGAGGGGACTGAGGTACAGGGTCTGAGGTACAGGGCTGTTGGTACAGGGGACTGAGGTACAGGGTCTGAGGTACAGGGCTGTTAGGTACAGGGAACTGAGATACAGGAGACTGAGGTACAGGGACTGAGGTACAGGGGACTGAGGTACAGGGGACTGAGGTACAGGGGGCTGAGATGCAGGGGACTGAGGTACAGGGGACTGATGTACAGAGGACTGAGGTACAGGGGACTGAGGTACAGGGGAATTAAGTACAGGGGACTGACGTACAAAGGTACTGAGGTACAAAGGACTGAGGTACAGAGGACTGAGGTACAGAGGACTAAGGTGCAGGGCACTGAGGAACAGGGAAACTGAAGTACAGGGGACTGTGGTACAGAGAACCGAGGTAAAGGGGACTGAGGTACAGAGGACTGACGTGCAGATGACTAAGGTACAGAGTAATGAGGTACAGGGCTCTTAGGTACAGGGAACTGAGATACAGGGGACTGAGGTACAGGTTACTGAGGTACAGGGGACTGAGGTGCAGAGGATTGAGGAACAGAGGACTGAGGTACAGGAGTCTGAGGTACAGGTTACTGAGGTACAGGGGACTGAGGTGCAGAGGATTGAGGTACAAGGGTCTGAGGTACAGAGGACTGAGGAACAGGGGACTGAGGTGCAGGGGATGAGGTGACAGGGGACTGAGGTACAGGGGAATGAGGACAGGGGACTGGAGGTACAGGGGACTGAGGTACAGAGGACTGAGCTACAGGAACTGAGGTACAGGGGACTGAGGTACAGGGACTGAGATGCAGGGGACTGAGGTACAGGGAACTGAGGTACAGGGGACTAAGGTACAGGGGACTGAGGTACAGGGGACTGAGGTACAGGGGACTGAGGTACAGGGGACTGAGGTACAGGAGACTGAGGTACAGGGGACTGAGGTGCATGGGACTGAGGTACATGGGACTGAGGTACAGGAGACTGAGGTACAGGGGACTGAGGTACAGGGGACTGAGGTACAGGAGACTGAGGTACAGGGGACTGAGGTACAGGGGACTGAGGTACAGGAGACTGAGGTACAGGGGACTGAGGTACAGGGGACTGAGGTACAGGAGACTGAGGTACAGGGGACTGAGGTGCAGGGGACTGAGGTACATGGGACTGAGGTACAGGAGACTGAGGTACAGGGGCTGATGTACAGGGGACTGAGGTACAGGGGCTGAGGTACAGGGACTGAGGTACAGGGGCTGAGGTACAGGGGACTGAGGTACAGGAGACTGAGGTACAGGGGACTGAGGTACAGGGGACTGAAGTACAGGGGCTGAGGTACAGGGACTGAGGTACAGGGGCTGAGGTACAGGGACTGAGGTACAGGAGACTGAGGTACAGGGGACTGAGGTACAGGGGACTGAGGTACAGGGGCTGAGGTACAGGGGCTGAGGTACAGGGGCTGAGGTACAGGGGACTGAGGTACAGGGGACTGAGGTACAGGGGACTGAGGTACAGGGGACTGAAGTACAGGGGACTGAGATACAGGGGACTGAGGTACAGGGGACTGAGATACAGGGGACTGAGGTACAGGGGACTGAGATACAGGGGACTGAGGTACTTAAACACATAAATTTAATATTAAATTAACTAGCAGCACTAAATAAAAAAAAGCGAAATAGTGACTTGGTAATAAAAGAGAATCATGTTTGATCCAAGGTAAGATACACTCGCTCCATATCCTAGGATCAGAAGCTTCTGACTGGCATCAAGACAACCTGTTAAATGTTACAGGGAACAGTTCCTAACCTCACATTTCAAAGTCAAGGTCAATGATTCACTTCTCTGAAAATATTTCACAATGTGTTAGATAAAATGTCACAAGTGTAACTAGTGAGTCATTTTATTGTGGCAACGTTTCGCTCCCCAGGAGCTTTATAAAGCCGGCTTTATAAAGCTCCTGGAGAGCGAAACCTTACCTTAATATGTCACATTAGTTTCATTTGTGCCCTTTTACCTAACAATTTGCCGGTAATTCTACCAACATTAATACATTTCACAATTTTATTGACGAACATGGTATTGGCTGACTAGGTACTGTAACCTTGTTACCATACCTGGTTACCATACCTGGTTACCATACCTGGTTACCATACCTGGTTACCATACCTTGTTAACATACCTGGTTACCATACCTGGTTACCATACCTGGTTACCATACCTGGTTACCATACCTGGTTACCATACCTGGTTACCATACCTGGTTACCATACCTGGTTATCATACCTGGTTAACATACCTAGTTACCATACCTGGTTACCATACCTGGTTACCATACCTGGTTACCATACCTGGTTACCATACCTGGTTACCATACCTGGTTACCATACCTTGTTAACATACCTGGTTACCATACCTGGTTACCATACCTGGTTACCATACCTGGTTACCATACCTGGTTACCATACCTGGTTATCATACCTGGTTACCATACCTGGTTACCATACCTGGTTACCATACCTGGTTACTATACCTGGTTACCATACCTTGTTAACATACCTGGTTACCATACCTGGTTACCATACCTGGTTACCATACCTGGTTACCATACCTGGTTACCATACCTGGTTACCATACCTGGTTACCATACCTGGTTACCATACCTGATTACCATACCTGGTTACCATACCTGGTTACCATACCTGGTTACCATACCTGGTTACCATACCTAGTTACCATACCTTGTTAACATACCTGGTTATCATACCTGGTTACTATACCTGGTTACCATACCTGGTTACCATACCTGGTTACCATACCTGGTTACCATACCTAGTTACCATACCTGGTTACCATACCTGGTTACCATACCTGGTTACCATACCTGGTTACCATACCTGGTTACCATACCTGGTTACTATACCTGGTTACCATACCTTGTAACATACCTGGTTACCATACCTGGTTACCATACCTGGTTACCATACCTGGTTACCATACCTGGTTACCATACCTGGTTACCATACCTGGTTACCATACCTGGTTACCATACCTGATTACCATACCTGGTTACCATACCTGGTTACCATACCTGGTTACCATACCTGGTTACCATACCTAGTTACCATACCTTGTTAACATACCTGGTTATCATGCCTGGTTACTATACCTGGTTACCATACCTGGTTACCATACCTGGTTACCATACCTGGTTACCATACCTGGTTACCATACCTAGTTACCATACCTGGTTACCATACCTGGTTACCATACCTGGTTACCATACCTGGTTACCATACCTGGTTACCATACCTAGTTACCATACCTGGTTACCATTCCTGGTTACCATACCTGGTTACCATACCTGGTTACCATACCTTGTCGGTATTTTGTACCATTTTCGACAGGACCTCGTTCCTGTAGACGTCTTCTAAGACAGTCCCGCTAGCTCCTTGACTTTAAAAAGGTAAATCCGAACACAAAATAATAATGACTGATCAATGGAACAAACGAATTCACTTGTATAATACGGCTGCTGTATATTTCTGCTTATAACTAATAATAATAATAATCATGAAAATAATAATAATAATAATAATTTCTACAAGTATATGTACAACTTATACAAACCATAGCTTAGGATAATTTTGTTCCAAGGATGCGTTGTGGAGAATCTCGGTGATTCTCCAGACAGACGTGCAGCCTCCACCAAAGACAGGGATGTCATATTTCTGTACCGACTTAATTTATTAGTATTCTTAGCCTAGTAACAATGCCTCCACTGGCCACTGTATCATACATTACTACTTACATTTATTTAGGCTAAGTTAGATTTAGTCGTTTAGCTTAGCATAGTAATCACCCTACCCATACATTAATACAGTGGCACTGCCCCTCGCACTACCAGCTGCCCAGGCCTGGTCTTACAGATTTAAGGCCATCAGTCACACTACAAAGAGTGAGAGAGATGGTCCACCCTTTGACAGCCTTGTGCCGTGAAGTATCATTCGTTAAGACATACACGAAGTTAATCACATACATATCACCGGGATATGCGCCTCTCACTACAGGATCAGACAGTGGCCTGTGACTCGTGGGTATTTCTCAGGTGTATCCACGTCCCCTCCACGTAAATACCCCAGTCTTTGAATGCTTTCATTTACTCTGCCACGTTCAGGGAGTGGCCACAACCTTTACTAGAGTCCTGCAATTCCAGCTGTCTACCAACTGACACTGCCTAACTATGTAGCCTTGAGGAACGTACATTAATTCAGGAATTCTTCGGTGTAGCGGCTGGCCCTAGGCTGAATTTCGTGACTGAACAGGAACCACTAACCTACTCAGTCGTTACCCCCACACAGCGACCCACACCAGTCGACTAACACCCAGATACCTACTTATTGTTAGGTGAACAAGGACAGCAGGTGTCTTAAGGAAACACGTCCTCAAGCATGTTATCAAGTTAATTTTCTATCTTTTTTCTCCTTCTGGAAAGATAATTACCAGACACAGACTTTTTTAATAGGAAGACCCGCTAAGTTGTGTTGACATAATAGCAACGGTGACAAAACATAAGAACATAAGAACGAAGGAACACTGCAGAAGGCCTACTGGCCCATGCGAGGCAGGTCCAAGTCTCCTACCGGCTTAAGCCAATGCACCCAACCTAGTCAGGTCAGGTCACATTGACTTAAGGGAGGAATACGGCAACCGACCTGTTAGCACAAGCTATCAGGTCTAACTCACACCCACCCACATCTACTCATGTATTTATCCAACCTATTTTAAAGCACACAACGTTTCTGGCCTCTATAACGGTACTTGGGAGTTTGTTCCACTATCCACAACTCTATTACCAAACCAGTACTTTCCTATATCCTTCCTGAATCGAATTTTTCCAATTTAAAAACCCCATTGTGCGAGTCCTGTCTAGGCTAGATATTTTCGCACACTATTTACATCCCTTTATTTATTCCTGTCTTCCATTTATACACCTCAATCATATCCCCCCTAATTCTACGTCTTTCTAGAGAGTGCAGTTTCAGGGCCCTTAGTCTATCCTCATAGGGAAGGTTTCTTATACATGGGATCTCTTTGTCATCCTCCTTTGTACATTTTCCAGAGAATTTATATCCATTCTGTAATACGGTGACCAAAACTGTGCAGCATAATCTAAATGAGGGCCTAACCAAGGATGTATAGAGTTGAAGAAAAACCCTGAGGACCCCTAAAATTTATGCTTCTTGATATGAACCCAAAGGATTCTATTAGCTTTATTGCGAACACTTATGCATGTTGTCTTGGCTTCAGATTACTGTAACCAGAAAACTCCTAAAATCTTTTCGCAATCCGTAATATTAAGATCTACATTATTGTTTATATGTGGCATGGTTATTGCCCTGTCCAACATTGAAACTTTGCATTGTCTATATTAAACTGCATCTGCCACTTCCCCGACCACTGCATCAGTCTATTCAAATCTTCCGGAGTGCTCGAATGTCTCGTCAGAATGAATTCGACGGCCTATTTTGGTGTCATCGGCAAACTTGCCGATGTCGCTCTTTATGCCCCCATCTATGGGCGTTTATGTAATTGTGAACAGCAGGGGGCCCAACATGACCCCCGTGGAACACCGCTCGTGACGCTTCCCCACTCGGGTTCTCCCCATTTATGGAAACTCTCTGCTGCCTATTTGTCAACCATGCCTCTATCCAGGAAAAAATTTCTCTCCTATTCCATGTGCTTTAATTTTCCTCAATAGTCTCTGATGTGGGACCCTGTCAAAAGCCTTACTGAAGGGCCATATACCACAATATCATATTTATTACCATGATCTACCTCCTCAAAAAACCTTAGTGAAAAAGTTAATAAATTCGTAAGGCAGGAACCCCCCCTTTGTAAAAACATGCTGAGATTCGTTGATTAATTTATGTTTTCAAGATGGCTACGACTGCCTCGGCAATTATTGATTCCATAAATTTTCCCACTATGGAGGTTTGGCTTATTGGTCTATAGTTCGAAGCTAAGGACCTGCACCTGTTTTGAAAATAGGTATCACATTTGCCATTTTCCACTTATCTGGCACCATGCCAGTTTGTAGTGTATGTTGAAAAGATTAGCCAAAGGTGTGCTAAGCTCCTCTTTACATTCCTTTAGAACCCTTGCATACAGTTCATCAGGGCCTGGGGATTTGTTAGGTTTTAATTTATCTATTTGCCTAAGGACCAGTCACTTGTGACCCTAATAGTGCACAGTTTATTATCGTCCTGTTCTACATAATTATCATTACTGGAATATCGCTGGTATCCTCCGTGTAAAAACTGAGAGGAAGTATGTGTTAAAAATTCTACACATTTCCTTATCACTGTCAGTGAGCTGACCCGAGGAACTTTTGAGTGGGCCTATCTTGTCCCTGATCTTACTTCTGTATACCTGAAAGAATCCTTTTGGGTTAGTCTTCGATTCTTTTGAACTTTAAACCCCATAATCTCTTTTTCTTTTTTCTAATTCCCTTTTTTTTTCTCTCTTTAATGAATATATCGATTTCTTAATTTCCCTCTCCTCTTTTGATTTGCCCAAATGCCTCCTTTTTACCAATCAGTATTTTAATTATTTTTCATCCCTTTAGGGTCATTTTTGTTTGATCTGATTTTCCCTTTTTGGGAAAATAATTTGACTGACACTAGAAAATATGCCTGGAAACATCATTTCGGCAACCCCACCCCCTACCTGCCCCTTAGTGGTCATTCCATTCCGCCCACCCAAGTAATTTTTTTAGTCCTTTTAAATCAGCCAAGCGAAAATCAGGGGGACGGAGACTTGATTGCCCTTTTTTTAGGGGGTTCCCCGTTTTTTAAAACGAGTTTTTGTGTCACTCCCCCCAAGCTATCATTAACCCCCAAAATTTTTTAATTAGTTTTTCCCCTACTGGCAAGAACCAAGTCAGGGGGTTATTTCCCCAGTTGGCTCTGTCACAAACTGTTTTAAAAAACAATCCGGGTGGGGTCAAGAAAGTCCCCGACTCTAAATTTCCTGTCAATTGCTCCATCAACTTCTATAGTTAAACCCCCTTTTCACAACATTTTCGTATGTAGAGCCTTTCGAATTTCGTCCCAAAAAAGTTTATGCCTCCCTAAAAGAGGGGATGGTTTCCGGAGACATGTGAAAGTTAGCTAGTATTGAGCGCACCATAACCAGACGCAACAGCGACAACATACTGCAATTACGTTGGTAGAATTACTAAAAATATACTACGTAAAAAACAAATGAAACAAATGCACTTGTTCTTTAAGCTTCTCAAAACGAGGTGCTTTGTCCAGCAGAAATTGTTTAAATAAAATACTAGAACGGAAATTACGCAGAAAAAATTCACATTAGTACACTTGTGTTCTTGCCATTTATTATGATGCTCCAGTTAGTGCCGTCCTATAGGTAATACAAAAAGCAGGCAAGAAATACAACAAGCAACTTGTGGTTTAATATATGTATTTTAGGAAAAGGGCGTTACAAACAGGAGGAGATGGAGGAACATGGGTAGATGGGGGAACATGGGGAAGTGGGAAATGGGTGGTGGGGGAACAGGGTTTTAGATGCGCAACAGGGGGTGGAGGAAATGGGTAGGAGGGGGAAACCATGGGAATGAGGAAAAGGGTGGGTGGAGAACAGGGGTAATGAGGAACTGGTGGGGGAGGAAAACATGGGTAATGCAGCAACAGGGTAGGGGGAGGAAAAAGGGTAATGAATAATGGTTTAAAACCGACAGTTAAAGATTGGAATTTTATAACTTATCAATCTTTATTTGGGAAACGTTTCGCCACCAGGGGTTTCATCAGCCCAAATACAAAGCGGGGTTTAGGATGGGAATAGTTTGAGGTAATCATCCCTGCCGGAGTCGAGAGTTCAGTCCATCAATCTTGAATGAATGTACGCTTGGGGCCGTAGACGGTCTTTATACGTAGTCGGGGTGAGGCAAGCAGGGGAGTGGGGTCAAGGGGTACCATCCACTATCGAAGTGGTCTTCGTCCAAAGGTTTGCAAGTTTTGAAAAATTTCTTTGATTAAGACCCCATATGCGCAGCGTCTGACAGTTGGATGAAGGGTTTTAAAAAACCGAAAAAGGAAAGATTGAGACATTTATGCAAGTTGAGGGGACTGAACACATCGACTCCAACTGGGGGAATGATTACCTAAACTCCTCCTCTCCTTACACTTCCCCTTTTGTTTGGACTGATGAAGCCACTGTGGGCGAAACGTTCCTGAAAAAGTTCCCAAAAAGGTTGCATAATTTTCCCCAATCTTCAAAAGGGGGGTAGATGGGGGAACAAGGGGGGTGGAGGAACGGGTGGGTGGGGGACATGGGTAGTGGAGGAAAAGGGTAGGGGGGAGGAACAAGGGTAGGGGGAGGAAAAGGGAAGGTAGGGGAACAGGGGTAGGGGGAGGAACAGGGGTAGGTGGAAGAACGGGGTAATGGGAACTGGGTTACCTGGAGGTTACCGGGGGTTATTCCGGGGGAAAACCCCCCGCGGCCCGTCCATGACCGGGCCCCCGATGGTCAGGCCCGATCACTAGGCTTTTACGCGGCCGCCGCGTCCGACGTACGACCCACACCCGTGACCCGGCACGATTTTGGGTATCTTCCCACTCTCTCTTGAAGGCAGCAGGGGTTTATTAAATTTTCCCCTAAGCTTGAGGGGGAGGCGTTAAACAGTTTTGGGCTCCGGACCCATGGGTTTTCTCTTATGTCCCAATGGCCCCCTACTTTTTATTGGGCGGCATTTTTGCTCGCCTCCCCAGTTTTTACTTTGAGGGAGTGATTTGTGTGGGGTTTTGGGACCTTCCCTTCCCAAGATTTCCAATTTAGTTATGATATACCTCCCCCCTTTCGTTCCAAACAGTCAAGTCAAGTGCTTCCAAAAACTTCCCATGTTAAGGTGTTGATAGAAATTTTTACGTCAGAAAAATCTCTGTAACTCTCTAGACTGCGATTTCACCTGCTTTTTATGGGGATGTTAATGTAAGCATATTTTCCCCCTAGAGAGAACAATGATTTTAAAAAGGGCATCATGGGGTTGGCATCTCTCTTTTTAAAGTTTCATTATCCATCCTATCTTTTCTTTGCACTGCGATCGTGGCACTGTTTGGATCCTTGAAAATGAGGGGATCACAACAGTTTCCACGATGCACGTGCAAAGAAAATGATAGATGGGTAAAGAACTTCAAAAAGAGAGATGCCAAGCCCCTGACGATCCTTTTTCAAATCATTGTTCTGGGAGGGGGAGGAAAAAGGGGGAGTGGGGGAACAAGATTGATGGAGAACAAGGGTAGGTAAGGGAAAAAGGGTAGGTGGGGAACAAGGGTAGGTGGAGGAACATGGGTAGGTGGAGGAACAAGGGTAGAGGAGGAACAAGGGTGGGTTTAGGAACAAGGGGGTGGAGGAACATGGGTAGGTGAGGGAAATGGGGAGGGGGAGGGAAATGGAGGTGAAGGAACATGGGGAGGTGGGGAACAAGGGAGGTTTAGGAAAAAGGGGAGGTGGCGGAAAATGGGTAGGTGGAGGAACATGGTAGGGGGGAGGAAAATTGGGGAGGTGAGGAACTGGGTAGGTGGAGAACAAGGGGAAGTGGAGGAACAGAGGTAGGTGAAGGAACTGGGTAGGTGAAGGAAAAAGGGAGGGGGAGAAACAAGGGGGTTTTGGGGAACAAGGGAGGTGGAGGGAAAAAATCTGGGAGAAAAAAGGGGAGGGGGGTGAACTGGGTAGGTGGAGGAAAAAGGGGAAGTGGAGAACAAAGGTAGTTGGGGAGGGAAAAAGGATAGGAAAAAAAACAAGGTAGTGGGGAAAAAGGTAGGTGGAGGAACAAGGGGTGGTGGAGGGAAAAAATTTAGGGGAGGAAAAAGGGTGGTGGAGAAACTAGGGTAGGTGGAGGAACAAATTAAGGTGGATGAACTAGGGGTAAGTGGAGGAACAATTAGGGGAGGGAAATAGGGTAGGTGGAGGAACAAGGGTAGGTGGATGAAGGGGGAGGTGGGGAAAAAAGGGTGGAGGGGAAAAAGGGGAGGAAAAGAACAAGGGGGGTGGAGGAGGGGAAGGGGAGGTGGAGGAACTAGGGTAGGTGGGGGAAAAACGGGGGTGGAGAGGAAGGGCTGGTGGTAGGAGGAGGACTAGTAGGTGGAAGAACAGGGTAGGTGGGGGGAACAAGGGTAGGGGGAGGAACATGGTAGGTGGAGGGAAAAAGGGGAATGGGGGAACAAGGTTAGTGGAGGAAAAAGGGTATGGAGGAACAAGGGTGGTGGGGGGAACAGGGTGGTGGAGGAACAGGGGGAGGGGGAGGAACAAGGGGAGTGGGGAACAAGGATAGTGGGGAACCAAGGTAGGTGGAGGGAAAAAGGGTTTGGGGGGGAGTAAATGTAGGTGGGGAAGAAGGGTAGGGGAGGAAAATGGTATGAAAGGAAAAAGGGGAGATGGAGGAACAAGGATAGTGGGGAACAAGGATAGGTGGGGGGAAGAAGGGTGGGGAGGAACAGGGGAGGGGGGGAGAAAAACAAGGGAGGTGAAGGAAAAGGGAGGTAGGAACGGACAGGTGGGGAAAGAGGGGAGGTGGAGGAACAAGCATTGGGGGAGGAACAAGTGTGGTGGAGGAAGAAGGGGTGGAGGAACATGGGTGGGAAAACAAGGCAGATGAGGAACAGGGTAGGTGGGGGGAACAAGGTAAGGGAGGAAGAAGGGGTGGAGAACATGGGTAGGTGGAGGAACAAGGTAGGTTGAGGGAAAAAGGGGAGGGGGAAAAGGATAGGGGAAGGGAAAAAGGGGGGAGGAAAAACAAAGGTATGGGGGAACAAGGGTGGTGGAAACAAGGGTAGGAAAGGAACAAGGATAGGTGGGGAACAAAGGGGAGTAGGGAAACAAGGGTACATGGTTGGAAAAAATGTTTGGGGGGAGAAACAAACTGGATATTTTGGAAAAAAGTTTTTGGAGGGAATAGGGTGGATGTTTTGGGAAAAATGATGGGTGGCGAACAATGTTTGGTGGAGGAACAAGGTTGTTTGTAGGCCAATGCGGAAGTAGGACAAGGCTGTATATGGGGCAAGGTTGGGGGGAAAACAAGGCTATATTGGAACATATTGGGGTGGGGAAAAAGGCTGGGTTTTGGAAAAATGTTTGTGG
>NC_069476.1:27029770-27079688 GCF_026875155.1 Cherax quadricarinatus | reverse complement strand
GGGACACACAACCCAGCAACGGACACACAACCCAGCAACGGGACACAGCTATTGGATGTCTCCAAGTCTATAACTGATGTCACTCCTTCGACTCACATTTTTAAGATATTTTTCCGAATTAGATTATAGACAGTGGTGAAGGAAGTGAAGATTTATCGGAGACAAGTACATTTCCTCTTCTGTTTGAATACTTCCCGATAATGTTCGTGGCGGTGATGCTTCCCGATAATGTTCGTGGCGGTGATGCTTCCCGATAATGTTCCTGGCGGTGATGCTTCCCGATATTGTTCGTGGCGGTGATGCTTCCCGATATTGTTCGTGGCGGTGATGCTTCCCGATAATGTTCGTGGCGGTGATGCTTCCCGATAATGTTCCTGGCGGTGATGCTTCCCGATAATGTTCGTGGCGGTGATGCTTCCCCGATAATGTTCGTGGCGGTGATGCTTCCCGATAATGTTCGTGGCGGTGATGCTTCCCGATATTGTTCGTGGCGGTGATGCTTCCCGATAATGTTCGTGGCGGTGATGCTTCCCGATAATGTTCGTGGCGGTGATGCTTCCCGATAATGTTCGTGGCGGTGATGCTTCCCGATAATGTTCGTGGCGGTGATGTTTCCCGATAATGTTCCTGGCGGTGATGCTTCCCGATAATGTTCGTGGCGGTGATGCTTCCCGATAATTTTTCGTGGCGGTGATGCTTCCCGATAATGTTCGTGGCGGTGATGCTTCCCGATAATGTTCCTGGCGGTGATGCTTCCCGATAATGTTCGTGGCGGTGATGCTTCCCGATAATGTTCGTGGCGGTGATGCTTCCCGATAATGTTCCCGGCGGTGATGCTTCCCGATATTGTTCGTGGCGGTGATGCTTCCCGATAATGTTCCTGGCGGTGAGGCTTCCCGATAATGTTCGTGGCGGTGATGCTTCCGATAATGTTCCTGGCGGTGATGCTTCCCGATAATGCTCCTGGCGGTGATGCTTCCCGATAATGTTCGTGGCGGTGATGCTTCCCGATAATGTTCCTGGCGGTGAGGGCTTCCCGATATTGTTCGTGGCGGTGATGCTTCCCGATATTGTTCGTGGCGGTGATGCTTCCGATAATGTTCGTGGCGGTGATGCTTCCCGATAATGTTCCTGGCGGTGATGCTTCCCGATAATGTTCGTGGCGGTGATGCTTCCCGATAATGTTCGTGGCGGTGATGCTTCCCGATAATGTTCGTGGCGGTGATGCTTCCCGATATTGTTCGTGGCGGTGATGCTTCCCGATAATGTTCGTGGCGGTGATGCTTCCCGATAATGTTCGTGGCGGTGATGCTTCCCGATAATGTTCGTGGCGGTGATGCTTCCCGATAATGTTCGTGGCGGTGATGCTTCCCGATAATGTTCCTGGCGGTGATGCTTCCCGATAATGTTCGTGGCGTGATGTTTCCCCGATAATGTTCGTGGCGGTGATGCTTCCCGATAATGTTCGTGGCGGTGATGCTTCCCGATAATGTTCCTGGCGGTGATGCTTCCGATAATGTTCGTGGCGGTGATGCTTCCCGATAATGTTCGTGGCGGTGATGCTTCCCGATAATTTTTCCTGGCGGTGATGCTTCCCGATATTGTTCGTGGCGGTGATGCTTCCCGATAATGTTCCTGGCGGTGAGGCTTCCCGATAATGTTCGTGGCGGTGATGCTTCCCGATAATGTTCCTGGCGGTGATGCTTCCCGATAATGCTCCTGGCGGTGATGCTTCCCGATAATGTTCGTGGCGGTGATGCTTCCCGATAATGTTCCTGGCGGTGATGCTTCCCGATAATGCTCCTGGCGGTGATGCTTCCAGATAATGTTCGTGGCGGTGATGCTTCCCGATAATGTTCGTGGCGGTGATGCTTCCCGATAATGTTCGTGGCGGTGATGCTTCCCGATAATGTTCCTGGCGGTGATGCTTCCCGATAATGTTCGTGGCGGTGATGCTTCCCGATAATGTTCGTGGCGGTGATGCTTCCCGATAATGTTCGTGGCGGTGATGCTTCCCGATAATGTTCCTGGCGGTGATGCTTCCCGATAATGTTCGTGGCGGTGATGCTTCCCGATAATGTTCGTGGCGGTGATGCTTCCCGATAATGTTCCTGGCGGTGATGCTTCCCGATATTGTTCGTGGCGGTGATGCTTCCCGATAATGTTCCTGGCGGTGAGGCTTCCCGATAATGTTCGTGGCGGTGATGCTTCCCGATAATGTTCCTGGCGGTGATGCTTCCCGATAATGCTCCTGGCGGTGATGCTTCCCGATAATGTTCGTGGCGGTGATGCTTCCCGATAATGTTCCTGGCGGTGATGCTTCCCGATAATGCTCCTGGCGGTGATGCTTCCAGATAATGTTCGTGGCGGTGATGCTTCCCGATAATGTTCGTGGCGGTGATGCTTCCCGATAATGTTCGTGGCGGTGATGCTTCCCGATAATGTTCGTGGCGGTGATGCTTCCCGATAATGTTCCTGGCGGTGATGCTTCCCGATAATGTTCCTGGCGGTGATGCTTCCGATAATGCTCCTGGCGGTGATGCTTCCAGATAATGTTCGTGGCGGTGATGCTTCCCGATAATGTTCGTGGCGGTGATGCTTCCCGATAATGTTCGTGGCGGTGATGCTTCCCGATAATGTTCGTGGCGGTGATGCTTCCCGATAATGTTCGTGGCGGTGATGCTTCCCGATAATGTTCCTGGCGGTGATGCTTCCCGATAATGCTCCTGGCGGTGATGCTTCCCGATAATGTTCGTGGCGGTGATGCTTCCCGATAATGTTCGTGGCGGTGATGCTTCCCGATAATGTTCGTGGCGGTGATGCTTCCCGATAATGTTCGTGGCGGTGATGCTTCCCGATAATGTTCGTGGCGGTGATGCTTCCCGATAATGTTCGTGGCGGTGATGCTTCCCGATAATGCTCCTGGCGGTGATGCTCTTGTAATAATAGTAATAACGTCTTTATTACTACCAGTACATGTACAAGGTATACAGACCGTAGCTGACATCAGTGACATACTACTATATAGAAAGCCACTTGTTATGCTGAGCATTTCCCGCAAATTAAGTGATCATAGTCAACCAGTGTAAACAAACAGGCATAATGTTTCTACCCTGGCTGGGAATCGAACTCCGACACTGGTCATGTGAAGAGAGACCTTTAACCACCAGGCCACCAGAACCCCGGAGCGAGAAGCGTGCTTGTGTATGTTAGTGTGTGTGTGTATGTTTGTGTGTCTGTATGTTAGTGTGTGTGTATGTTAGTTGTGTGTATGTTAGTGTGTGTGTGTATGTTTAGTGTGTGTGTATGTTAGTGTGTGTGTGTATGTTAGTGTGTGTGTGTGTTAGTGTGTGTGTATGTTAGTGTGTGTGTGTATGTTTTGTGGATTGTATGTTTGTGTGTGTATGTTAGTGTGTGTGTGTATGTTAGTGTGTGTGTGTATGTTAGTGTGTGTGTATGTTAGTGTGTGTGTGTATGTTAGTGTGTGTGTGTGTTAGTGTGTGTGTATGTTAGTGTGTGTGTGTATGTTAGTGTGTGTGTATGTTAGTGTGTGTGTGTATGTTAGTGTGTGTGTGTGTTAGTGTGTGTGTATGTTAGTGTGTGTGTGTATGTTTAGTGGGTGTGTATGTTTGTGTGTGTGTATGTTAGTGTGTTGTGTGTATGTTAGTGTGTGTGTGTATGTTAGTGTGTGTGTATGTTAGTGTGTGTGTGTATGTTAGTGTGTGTGTATGTTAGTGTGTGTGTATGTTAGTGTGTGTGTTATGTTAGTGTGTGTGTATGTTAGTGTGTGTGTATGTTAGTGTGTGGTGTATGTTAGTGTGTGTATGTTAGTGTGTGTGTATGTTAGCGTGTGTGGTATGTTAGTGTGTGTGTATGTTAGTGTGTGTGTGTATGTTAGTGTGTGTGTATGTTAGTGTGTGTGTATGTTAGTGTGTGTGTATGTTAGTGTGTGTGTATGTTAGTGTGTGTGTATGTTAGTGTGTTGTGTTATGTTAGTGTGTGTGTATGTTAGTGTGTGTGTGTATGTTAGTGTGTGTGTGTATGTTAGTGTGTGTGTATGTTACTGTGTGTGTATGTTAGTGTGTGTGTATGTTAGTGTGTGTGTATGTTAGTGTGTGTGTATGTTAGTGTGTGTGTATGTTAGTGTGTGTGTGATGTTAGTGTGTGTGTGTATGTTAGTGTGTGTGTTAGTGTTGTGTAGTGTGTATGTTAGTGTGTGTGTATGTTAGTGTGTGTGTATGTTAGTGTGTGTGTATGTTAGTGTGTGTGTATGTTAGTGTGTGTGTGTATGTTAGTGTGTGTGTATGTTAGTAGATGTGTGTATGTTAGTGTGTGTGTATGTTAGTGTGTGTGTTTATGTTAGTGTGTGTGTATGTTAGCGTGTGTGTATGTTAGTGTGTGTGTATGTTAGTGTGTGTGTATGTTAGTGTGTGTATGTTAGTGTGTGTGTACGTTAGTGTGTGTGTATGTTAGTGTGTACTCACCTAGTTGAGGTTGCGGGGGTCGAGTCCGAGCTCCTGGCCCCGCCTCTTCACTGATCGCTACTAGGTCACTCTCCCTGAGCCGTGAGCTTTATCATACCTCTGCTTAAAGCTATGTATGGATCCTGCCTCCACTACATCGCTTCCCAAACTATTCCACTTACTGACTACTCTGTGGCTGAAGAAATACTTCCTAACATCCCTGTGATTCATCTGTGTCTTCAGCTTCCAACTGTGTCCCCTTGTTACTGTGTCCAATCTCTGGAACATCCTGTCTTTGTCCAGCTTGTCAATTCCTCTCAGTATTTTGTATGTCGTTATCATGTCCCCTCTATCTCTCCTGTCCTCCAGTGTCGTCAGGTGATTTCCCTTAACCTCTCCTCGTAGGACATACCTCTTAGCTCTGGGATAGTCTTGTTGCAAACCTTTGCACTTTCTCTAGTTTCTTCACGTGCTTGGCTAGGTGGTTCCAAACTGGTGCCGCATACTCCAATATGGGCCAACGTACACGGTACGGGGTCCTGAATGATTCCTTATTAAGATGTCGGAGGGCTTCTGAGTTTGGGCCAGGCGCCCATATGCTGCAGCATTTTATTTGGTTGATGTGCGCTTCAGGAGATTGCCTGGTGTTATATTTCCCCCCAAGTCTTTTTCCCTTGAGTGGGGTTTTTAGTCCTGGCCCCCTAGACTGTACTCCGTCTGCGGTCTTCTTTGCCTTTCCCATCTTCATGAATTTGAAACTTTGTGGATTAAAACTCCGGGGACCAATTGCGGACAAGGTCTGCACTGTCCAGTCCCTTTAGTTCGGGCCTGGTCTTGGGATCGGTGAATTCTCACAACTTCACGTCATCTGCAACAGGACACCTCAAGTCATTCCTTCCGTCATGTCGTTCACAAATATCGAAACAGCACTGGTCCTAGGACTGACCCCTGGGGGACCCCGCTGGTCACAGGGGGCCCACTCTGACACTCGCCCACGTACCATGACTCCTGCTTCTTCCTGACAAATTTTCCTGATCCATTGTAGTGCCTTCCCGTTATCCCGCTTGGTCCTCCAGTTTTGCCCCAATCTCTTGTGTGGAACTGTGTAAACGCCTTCTTAAGTCCAAGAAAATTCAATCCACCCACCCCTCTCTCTCTTGTCTTACTGCTGTCACCATGTCATAGAACTCCAGTAGGTTTGTGACACAGGATTTCCCGTCCTGAACCCATGTTGGCTGCTGTTGATGAGATCGTTGCTTTCTAGGTGTTCCACCATTCTTCTCCTGATAATCTTCTCCATGATTTTGCATACTATACATGTCAGTGACACTGGTCTGTAGTTTTAATGCTTCATGTCTGTCTCCTTTTTTAAAGATTGGACTACATTGCTGTCTTCCATGCCTCAGACAATCTCCCTGTTTCGATAGATGTATTGAATATTGTTGTTAGGGGTACACATAGCGCCTCTGCTCCCTCTCTCAATACCACATGGGGAGATGTTATCTGGCCCCTTGCCTTTGAGGTATCTAGCTCACTCAGAAGCCTCTTCACTTCTTCCTCGGTGGTGTGCACTGTGTCCAGCACTTGTGTATGTTAGTGTGTGTATGTTAGTGTGTGTGTACGTGAGTGTGTGTGTATGTTAGTGTGTGTACGTTAGTGTGTGTATATTAGTGTGTGTGTATGTTAGTGTGTGTGTGTATGTTAGTGTGTGTGTATGTTAGTGTGTGTGTATGTTAGTGTTGTGTGTATGTTAGTGTGTGTGTATGTTATTGTGTGTGTATGTTAGTGTGTACTCACCTAATTGTACTCACCTAATTGTGGTTGCAGGGGTCGAGACTCAGCTCCTGCCCCCTCTTCACTGATCGCTACTGGATCCTCTCTCTCGCTTCCTGAGCTTGTCATACCTCTTAGTTTTACTATGTATGTTCCTGCCTCCACTACTTCACTTGCTAGGCTATCCACTGCGACAACTCTATGACTGAAGAAATACTTCCTAACGTCCCTGTGACTCGTCTGAGTCTTCAGCTTCCAGTTGTGACCCCTTGTCCCTGTGTTCCCCTCTCGGGAACATCCTATCTCTGTCCACCTTGTCTATTCCCCGCAGTATCTTGTATGTCGTTATCATGTCTCCCCTGACCCTTCTGTCCTCCAGTGTCGTCATCCATTTCCCTTAACCTTTCCTCGTACGACATTCCCTTGAGCTCTGGGACTAGCCATGTTGCAAACCTTTGTACTTTCTCTAACTTCTTGACGTGCTTGACCAGGTGTGTGGTTCCAGACTGGTGCTGCATACTCCAGTATGGGCCTAACATACACAGTGTACAGTGTCTTGAACGATTCTTTATTAAGGTATCGGAACGCTATCTCAGTTTGCCAGGGCCCGTATGCTGCAGCGGTTATTTGGTTGATGTGTGCCTCCGGTGATGGCTCGGTGTTATGGTCACCCCAAGGTCTTTCTCCCTGAGTGAGGTCTGTAGTCTTTGTCCACCTAGCCTATACTCTGTCTGCGGTCTTCTTTGCCCCTCCCCAATCTTCATGACTTTGCATTTGGCTGGATTGAATTCGAAAAGCCAGTTACTGACCACATGTCCAGCCTCTCCAGGTCTCTTTGCAGTCCTGCCTCATCCTCGTCCGATTTAATTCTTCTCATCAACTTCACGTCATCTGCGAACAGGGACACTTCAGAGTCTATTCCTTCCATCATGTCGTTCACATATATCAAAAATAGCACTGGTCCTAGAACTGACCCCTGTGGGACCCCGCTCGTAACAGGCGCCCACTGTGATACCTCTTCACGTACCATGACTCGTTGCTGCCTCCCTGTCAGGTATTCCCTTATCCATTGCAGTGCCCTTCCTTTACGTGTGCCTGATCCTCCAGCTTCTGCACTAATCTCTTGTGGGGAACTGTGTCAAAGCCTTCCTGCAGTCTAGGAAAACGCAATCTACCCAACCCTCTCTCTCGTGTCTTACTTCTGTTACCTTGTCATAAAACTCCAGGAGGTTTGTGATGCAAGATTTGCCTTCCATGAACCCATGCTGGTTTTCATTTATAATCTTGTTCCTTTCCAGGTGTTCGACCACTCTCCTCCTGATAATCATCTCCATGACTTTGCACACAATACATGTCAGAGACACAGGTCTGTAGTTTAGTGCCTCGTTTCTGTTTCCTTTCTTAAATATGGGGACTACATTAGCTGTCTTTTCCCTTTCTCAGGTAGTTGCCCAGTTTCAAGGGATGTGTTTGAAGATTGTGGTTAGAGGCACACACAGCATCTCTGCTCCTTCTCTAAGGACCCATGGGAGATGTTGTCCGGTCCCATCGCCTTTGAGTGTCAAGGTAACTTAATAGCTTCTTCACCTCCTCCTCAGTTGTTCGTATGTCATCCAACACTTTTGGTATATTCCCTCTTGATGTTCCCTTCTGTTCTGTCTTCCCACAGCCCTTCCTGTCTCTACTGTAAAAACTTCCTTAAATCTCCTGTTCAGCTCCTCACATACCTCCTGATCATTTCTTGTGAGTTTCTCCACCTTCTGTCCTTAATCTGATCACCTGGTCTTTGACTGTTGTCTTCCTCCTGATGTGGCTATACAACAGTTTCGGGTCTGTCTTGATTCTCGATGCTATGTCATTTTCATACTGTCGCTGGGCCTCCCTCCTTACCTGTGCGTACTCATTCCTGGCTCTGCGACTGATCTCCCTATTTTCGTGTGTTCTCTGCCTTCTGTACTTTTTCCATTCTCTATTGCACTTTGTTTTGCCTCCTTACACCGTCGGGTGAACCAGGGCTTGTTCTGGTCTTCCCGTTGTTACTGTTGCCATTGGGAATGAACCTTTCCACTGCCTCCTTGCATTTTGTTGCTACATATTCCATCATTTCATTTACTGGCTTTCCTGCCAGTTCTCTGTCCCACTGGACCTCCCGCAGGAAGTTCTTCAACCCTATGTAGTCCCCTCTTTTATAGTCAGGCTTTTCCATTCTACTCCTGTTATTCTCTCCACTTGCAGCTCTACTATGTATTCAAAGCACAGAACCACGTGGTCGCTAGCTCCTAGGGGACTCTCATACTTGATGTCCTCAATGTCTGAGCTGCCCAGGGTGAACACAAGGTCCAATCTTGCTGGTTCATCCTCCCCTCTCACTCTGGTAGTGTCCTTAACATTTGGTGCATGAGGTTTTCCAGCACCACGTCCAACATCCTGGCTCTCCATGTTTCGGGACCCCCATGTGGCTCCAGGTTTTCCCAGTCAATCTCCCTGTGGTTGAAATCCCCCATAACCAGCAACTTTGCTCTGCTGGAGTGAGCTCTTCTTGCCACCTCAGCAAGTGTGTCCACCATTGCTCTGTTGCTCTCTTCATATTCCTCTCTTGGCCTCCTGCAGTTCTGTGGTGGATTATACATCACTGCAATGACCACTTTATGTTCCCCAGACTGAAGTGTACCTGCTATGTAGTCTCTTTCTCCCGTCTCATCTATTTTCCCTTTCCCTTTTCTCGAATTTCCATCTGTTTTTTACGAGCAGAGCAACCCCACCTCCCCCCCTGCCCCTTCTATCTTTCCTCATGATCTGGTATCCTGGTGGGAAGATTGCATCTGTTATTGTCTCCATGAGTTTTGTTTCTGTAACTGCTATGATGTCTGGGGACTTCTCATTGATTCTTTCTTGCCATTCCTCATGTTTATTCGTTAATCCATCTGCATTTGTGTACCAAATCTTCAACTTCTGTTCTAATACTGTAACTGTGGTGCGGGGGGTGGAAACAGAGGAATCGGTGTGTGATGGTTGGTTTGGATTGTTCAGTTGCCTTGGGGGTGTCGTGGCTGGAGTCCTTCTGCAGGTGTTTCTGGGGGGTGCGCTTGTCCTTCCATTTGATCCTGGGTCATTCTGCTCTCCTTTTTCATTTCCTCCCATTTCTCCTTTCGTTTTTGAACTCTCTCTTTCATCCTGTGTTCTGTCTCGGTCGAGGTACACACTCCGGAACTCCTGCTTGCCTCTCAGCCGTGCTTTCTCCTGCAGATCATGGTTCGGGTTGATTCTGCCTTGAAAATTACTTTGAGAGGCCGATTCCTTTTCTTTGTGAACCACCCAATTCTCCGAAAATTTGCCACCTGGGTCATGTCCCCCTCGCCTATCACCTTCATGATGTCTTCAATCGCTTTTTTTCTCCTCCTGCTTTCTTTCATCATAAGTTTCCCCTTTAGCTTCGTCTAGCCCATAGACAAACACGGATCTCTCCCTTTCCACCTCCCACTGTGACTCCCATTGCATCCTCTGATGTGTTTTAGTTCCTTCCCGTGGAGTGTTCCTTCCTTCAGTCCCTTCCCTCGTTATGGCCCCTATGCTTCTTGGTTTATCCTTCCTGCTCACCTGCTCCTGGCCCACACAGGTATCTGGTAAGGTCCTTGCACATGTCCTAGTTCCTTCGATGTCTTCCAACCTCTCATTCTGTCCTAGTGTGCTCCCTGTCTGTGTGTATGTTAGTGTGTGTGTATGTTAGTTTGTGTGTATGTTAGTGTGTGTGTATGTTAGTGTGTGTGTATGTTAGTGTGTACTCACCTAGTTGTACTCACCTAGTTGAGGTTGCGGGGGTCGAGTCCGAGCTCCTGGCCCCGCCTCTTCACTGATCGCTACTAGGTCACTCTCCCTGAGCCGTGAGCTTTATCATACCTCTGCTTAAAGCTATGTATGGATCCTGCCTCCACTACATCGCTTCCCAAACTATTCCACTTACTGACTACTCTGTGGCTGAAGAAATACTTCCTAACATCCCTGTGATTCATCTGTGTCTTTAGCTTCAACTGTGTCCCCTTGTTACTGTGTCCAATCTCTGGAACATCCTGTCTTTGTCCACCCTTGTCAATTCCTCTCATATTTTGTATGTTGTTATCATGTCCCCCCTATTCTCTCCTGTCCTCCAGTGTCGTCAGGTTGATTTCCCTTAACCTCTCCTCGTAGGACATACCTCTTAGCTCTGGGACTAGTCTTGTTGCAAACCTTTGCACTTTCTCTAGTTTCTTTACGTGCTTGCTAGGTGTGGGTTCCAAACTGGTGCCGCATACTCCAATATGGGCCTAACGTATACGGTGTACAGGGTCCTGAACGATTCCTTATTAAGATGTCGGAATGCTGTTCTGAGGTTTGCTAGGCGCCCATATGCTGCAGCAGTTATTTGGTTGATGTGCGCTTCAGGAGATGTGCCTGGTGTTATACTCACCCAAGATCTTTTTCCTTGAGTGAGGTTTGTAGTCTCTGACCCCCCTAGACTGTACCCGTCTGCGGCCTTCTTTCACTTCCCCAATCTTCCCTGACTTTGCACTGGTGGATTGAACTCCGGGGCCAATTCCTGGACCAGTTCTGCAGCCTGTCCAGAAACCCTTGTAAATTCTGCCTGGTCTTCGATCGAGTGTATCTTCCATCAACTTCACGTCATCTCAAACAGGGACACCTCAGAGTCTATTCCATTCCGTCCCTGTCGTTCACAAATACCCAAACACAACTGGTGTGTTTATGTTATGTGTGTGTACGTTAGGGTGTGTATGTAAGTGTGTGGACTTAGGTGTGTGTATGTTAGGTTGTGTACTTTGTGTGCGTTGTAATTTATTGTGTGTATTTATGTGTGTGTACGTTAGTGTTGTGTAGTTTGGGTGTGTACGTAGGTGTGTGATTTAGTGTGGTGTAAGTTAGGGTGTAGTTAGTGTGTGTGTATGTTAGTGTGTTGTATGTTAGCGTGTGGTAAAGTTTTGTGTGTGTAGTATGTGTGTTATGTAGTGGTGTGTAAAGTTAGTGTGTGTTAAAGTTAGTGTGTGTGTATGTTGTGTGTGTGTAGTTATGTGTGGTAATGTAGTGTTGTTTAGTTAGTGGGGTTATGTAGTGTGTTGTATTTATGTTGGGGTATGTTTTGTGGTGTGATGTTTTTGTTGTAAATTTTGTGGGTGTATTTAGGTGTGTGTATGTTAGTGTGTGTGTACTTAGTGTGTGTAGTTAGTGTGTGTGTACTTAGTGTGTGTATGTTAAAGGGGTGTTACTAGTGTTGTGTATGTTAGTGTGTGTATTTAGTGTGTGTGTAGTTAGTGTGTGGATTGTTAGTGTGTGTACGTTAGTGTGTTTAAAGGTTTTGTGTGTGATGTAGTGTGTTGTAAAGTTAAGTGTGTACTTAGTGGTGTGTATTTAGTGTGGTTATGTTTGTGTGTGTATGTTAGTTTTGTGTGATGTTAGTGGTGGGGTAGTTAGTGTTGTGTATGTTAGTTGTTTTGATGTTAGTGATTTGGGATTAGTGGTGGACGTTATGTGAGTGTATGTTATGTGTTGTACGTTAGTGTGTGGTACGTTAGTGTGTGAATTTTTGGTGTGTGTGTTAGGGTTGTGTACGTTAGTGTGTTGAGTTAGTGTTGTGTATGTTAGGTGTGTGTATGTTAGTGTTTGTGTGTATTTATGTGTGTGATGTTAGTGTTTTGTGTAAGGTTAGTGTGTGTGTATGTTAGTGTTTGTGTTATGGTTATGTTTGTATTATGTTTGTGTGAAGTTATGGTGGTATTTAGTGTGTGTTATGTTAGTGTGGTGTATGACATTGTTTACCATTAATACCAAATTTAAGAACATTACGTTCATATTTTCCAAAAGAATCATTTATACCAGAAGATAAACGTAGATATTTATAATTACTCTAAATGTATTAAGAACAAACCTTTGATAACTCTGAAGCCAAAATCTCAAATTGTGTACGGGGACGGAACCACCGACTTGTGTCCCATGACCAATACATAACCTCACCACGTCCTGGATCTACCTGGAGTTACCTGGAGCCTACCGGATCACTGATCTACCCGAGTCTATCTGAAGTCTACCTGGAGCCAACCTGGGGCCTACCCGGAGTCTACCTGGGGCCTATCTGATCTACCTGGAGTCTACCGGGGTCTACCTGGAGCCTACCTGGAGCCTACCTGGAGTCATCTGGAGCCTACCTGGGGTCTTATCTGGAGTCTACCTAGTCTACCCGGACCTATCTGGAGTCCCTGATCACCTGGAACCCCACCTGGAGTCTGTCTGGAGCTAAAACCGGACCAACCTGGGGCCTACCTGGAGTCTACCTGACCTACCGAGTCTACCGGGGTTTAACCGGAGTCCCACCTTGAGTCACCCGAGCCTGCCTGGATCTACCTGAGTCCCACCTGGGGCCACCGGAGTCTACCCGGGGTCTACCTGGACTACCTGGGGTCTACCTGAGCCACCGGGGTCTACCTGGGGCCTGCCCGGATCTACCTGGAGCCCACCCGGGGTCTACCGGGGCCACCTGGAGCCTACCTGGGAGCCCACCTGGAGTCTACCGGGGTTTGGGGTTACCCCCCCCCCCCCCCCCCCAAAATTTTGGTTGGGGAAACCCCCCCGGGGGCCCCCCCCTTAACCCCCCCCCCGGGCCCCGGAATTTTTTTTCCCCCCCCCCCCCCCCCTTTTAAATTTTTGGGAACCCCCCGGCCCCCCCAAAAAAACCCCCCCCGGGCCCCCCCGGGGGGGGTTTTTTTTTTGGGGGGAAAAAAAAAAAGGGGGGGGGGGGGGGGCCCCCCCCCCCCAAAAAAAAAAGGGGGGGGGGGCCCCCCCCGGGGCCCCCCCCCCCTTTAAAAACCCCCCCCAAAGGGGGCCCCCCCCCCCCCCGGGAAATTTCCCCCAAAAACCCCCCTTTTTTTTTCCCCCCTCGGGGGAAAAAAAAAAAACCCCCCCCCCCCCCCTTTTTTTTTCCCCCCCCCCCCCTTTTTTTGGGGTTTTTTCCCCCCCCCCCCCCAAAAAAAAACCCCCCCCCCCCCCCCCGGCCCCAAAATTTTCCCCCCCCCCGGGGGAAACCCCCCCCCCCCCAAAAAAATTTTAAAAAACCCCCCCCCCCGGGGTTGGGAAAAAACCGGGGAAAAAAAAACCCCCCAAAAAAACCCCCCCCCCCCCAAAAAAAAAAACCCCCCCCTTTTAAAACCCCCCCCCCCCCCTTTTTGGGAAACCCCCTTCGGGGGGGGGGGGGGGTTTTTTTTCTTTTTTTCCCCCCCAACCCCCCCCTTTTTTTTTTTTTTCCCCCCCAACCCCGACTTTGCTTTTGGGGGGATTAAAACCCGGGAAAATTTTTTCTGCAGCCTGTCCAGATCCCTTTGTAGTTCCGCCTGGTCTTCCCACGGTGTATTCCCTTTTCATCAACTTCACGTCATCTGCAAACAGGGGGCACCTCAGAGTCTATTCCCCTTTCCCTCTGTCGTTCAAAAATTTCCAGAAAAAAAGCACTGGTGGGTGGGAAAGTTTGGGTGTGTACGTTTGTGTGGTGTGTATGTTAGTGTGTGTTAGTTAGTGGTGTGTTTTAGTTGTGTTTTTACTTAGTGTGCGTGATGTTAGTGTGGGTGTATGTTAGTGGGTGGGGTACGTTAGTTGTGTGGTATGTTGTGTGTGTGGACGTTAAATGTGTTTTGATGTTTGTGTGTGTGTAGTTAGTGTTTGGGGGGTATGTTTTGTGTGTGGTATGTTTTGTGTGTGTGTATGTTAGCGTGTGTTATGTTATGTGTGTGTATTTTGTGGTTTTGGTATTTAGTGTGTGTTTTAAAATTATGTGTTGTATGTTAGGGGTGTGTGTATGTTTTTGTGTGTGTGTGTATGTTAGTGTGTTTTGTAGTTTGTGTGGGGGTATGTTAGTGTGTGTGTTTGTTAGTGTGTGTGTATGTTAGTGTGTGTGTATGTTTGTGTGTGTGTATGTTAGTGTGTGTGTATGTTAGTGTGTGTGTATGTTAGTGTGTGTGTATGTTAGTGTGTGTGTACGTTAGTGTGTGTGTATGTTAGTGTGTGTGTACGTTAGTGTGTGTATGTTAGTGTGTGTGTACGTTAGTGTGTGTGTATGTTAGTGTGTGTGTATGTTAGTGTGTGTGTATGTTAGTGTGTGTGTATGTTAGTGTGTGTGTGTACGTTAGTGTGGGTGTATGTTAGTGTGTGTGTATGTTAGTGTGTGTGTATGTTAGTGGTGTGTACGTTAGTGTGTGTGTATGTTAGTGTGTGTGTATGTTAGTGTGTGTGTATGTTAGTGTTTGTGTGTATGTTAGTGTGTGTGTATGTTAGTGTTTGTGTGTATGTTAGTGTGTGTGTATGTTAGTGTTTGTGTGTATGTTAGTGTGTGTGTACGTTAGTGTGTGTGTATGTTAGTGTGTGTGTACGTTAGTGTGTGTGTACGTTAGTGTGTGTGTATGTTAGTGTGTGTGTGTGTTAGTGTGTGTGTACGTTAGTGTGTGTGTATGTTAGTGTGTGTGTATGTTAGTGTGGGGTGTATGTTAGTGTTTTGTGTGTATGTTAGTGTGTGGTGTATGTTAGTGTTTGTGTGTATGTTAGTGTGTGTGTATGTTAGTGTTTGTGTGTATGTTAGTGTGTGTGTATGTTAGTGTTTGTGTGTATGTTAGTGTGTGTGTATGTTAGTGTGTGTGTATGTTAGTGTGTGTGTATGACATTGTTTTACCAGTTAATACATCAAATTTAAGAACATTTACGTTCATATTTACCATAAAGAATCATTTATACCAGGAAGATAAACGTAGATATTTTATAAGTTATCTTCTACTGGTATTAAGGAACAAACCTTCGATAACTCTGAAGCCAAAAATCTTCAACTTGTGTACGGCGACGGGAACCACGAGCTTGTGTCCAGTGACCATACATAACCATCACCAGCGTCCTGGAGTCTACCTGGAGCTTACCTGGAGCCTACCTGGAGTCTATCTGGAGTCTACCTGGAGTCTATCTGAAGTCTACCTGGAGCCTACCTGGAGCCTACCTGGAGTCTACCTGGAGCCTATCTGGAGTCTACCTGGAGTCTACCTGGAGTCTACCTGGAGCCTACCTGGAGCCTACCTGGAGTCTATCTGGAGCCTACCTGGAGTCTATCTGGAGTCTACCTGTAGTCTACCTGGAGCCTATCTGGAGTCTACCTGGAGTCTACCTGGAGCCTACCTGGAGTCTGTCTGGAGTCTACCTGGAGCCTACCTGGAGCCTACCTGGAGTCTACCTGGAGCCTACCTGGAGTCTACCTGGAGTTTACCTGGAGTCTACCTTGAGTCTACCTGGAGCCTGCCTGGAGTCTACCTGGAGTCTACCTGGAGCCTACCTGGAGTCTACCTGGAGTCTACCTGGAGTCTACCTGGAGTCTACCTGGAGCCTACCTGGAGTCTACCTGGAGCCTGCCTGGAGTCTACCTGGAGCCTACCTGGAGTCTACCTGGAGCCTACCTGGAGCCTACCTGGAGCCTACCTGGAGTCTACCTGGAGTCTACCTGGAGTCTACCTGGAGTCTACCTGGAGCCTACCTGGAGTCTACCTGGAGTCTACCTGGAGTCTACCTGGAGCCTGCCTGGAGTCTACCTGGAGCCTACCTGGAGTCTACCTGGAGTCTACCTGGAGTCTACCTGGAGTCTACCTGGAGTCTACCTGGAGTCTACCTGGAGGGTGTTCCGGGGGTCAACGCCCTCGCGGCCAATTCCTTGACCATTACTCTCGGTGGATCAGGGCCTGATCAACCAGGCTGTTACTACTGGATTCACGTAGTCCAACTGACTGGGTACTGACATTAGGTATGTGTCCAGCTCCCTCTTGGAGCTGGACACATACCTGATGTCAGTACAAAATGGTGTATTTGTTAATGTTAAATCATTTCAAACATTCAGTTGCCATCTCCTGCAACATCTTAGCGCCAAGATATCACTGCAATTTAACTTTTCTATGCCTGCAATTAGCTGATGTTGCAAAATAATCAATAAAACTTTGATTCGTTGGTATCTGACATAACTGAGCAAAGTTCGTGATATTATTGGACAAAATCGCTCCCAATTTTGACAATTTTCTTGAAAAAACTGGTAATATTATTATTTATTAAGTGAAGAGTCATCCATCTGGTCCACTTCAAAATAATGAAGTTGGTTAATTATAAAATATTATGTGCTAAATTTTGTCTAAGATCGTGCAAATTTAAAATTTTACTCAAATTTCTGAAAGAAAAGTTGTATTCGTTGGAATTAGATCAGTGGTGAATCCCTTTTCAGATCGAGTTCAAACCTTCATGAGAGCATGGCGTTCACTTTGAACTGTGTAAATTTCATTATACAGTTGGGAATGGACAGCTGACGGATAATGAACTAGAAATGTGTTCCATATTTAATGACTATTTTTGTTAGGTTTTACACAGGAAGACATAAATAAGATTCCAAAAATTAACAATTATTCAGTTCCTGACGAATTCAAATTAACTAATATTACTGTCACGAGGAACATGGTTATCAAACAGATAGACAAACTGAAGCAAAACAAGTCCCCGGGACCCGATGAGTTGTTTTCCATCCTTGTCGGTGTTGTGCCAGAGTTGTGGAAGATGGCTAATGTGGTTCCTATATTCAAATCAGGGGATAAGTCCACGCCTTCAAATTACCGTCCAATAAGCCTGACATCTGTAGTGGGCAAGTTATTAGAATCAATTATAGCTGACATTATTAGAAGTCACCTTGAAGAGCATAACTTGATAAATGAATCTCAGCATGGATTCACGAGAGGTCGTTCCTGCCTGACAAACTTACTGACGTTCTTCAATAGAACATTTGAGGCAGTTGACAGTGATATAGAATATGATATTGTTTATTTGGATTTTAGTAAAGCCTTCGATAGAGTACCTCACAAGAGACTCTTAAGAAAAGTGGCAGCTCATGGTATAGGAGGTAAAGTTCTAGCATGGATAGAGGCATGGCT
Organism: Cherax quadricarinatus; assembly: GCF_026875155.1. Taxonomy (NCBI): domain Eukaryota; kingdom Metazoa; phylum Arthropoda; class Malacostraca; order Decapoda; family Parastacidae; genus Cherax; species Cherax quadricarinatus. The sequence continues at coordinate 27,062,482 of NC_069476.1, read as the reverse complement.
TACCAATAGAAAGCAGAGAGTTTCGATTAATGGGGTCAAATCTGAATGGAGATTAATCACTAGTGGCATTCCACAAGGACCAGTTTCAGGCCCTCTATTGTTCATAATTGACATTAATGACCTTGATGAAGGGATTACGAGTGACATGAGCAAATTTGCTGATGATACAAAGATAGGCCATATGATTCATTCTGAGGAGGATATCAATGAACTCCAGGAGGATTTGGACAAATTAATGTCTTGGTCTGAAAAATAACAGATGAAGTTCAATGTGGATAAGTGTAAGGTACTAGTCCTTGGTAATGAAAATAACCCTCGAAGCTATAAACTAGGTGAAGTAGAGCTTGATCATACAGAATGTGAAAGACTTGGGAGTCATGGTAAGCAGAAATATAAAGCCAAGACAGCAGTGCCTTAGTGTGCGCAACAAGGCCAACAGATTACTTGGATTTATCTCAAGAAGTATAAGTAACAGAAGTCCAAAAGTTATTTTACAGCTCTATACATCACTAGTGAGGCCTCATTTAGATTATGCTGCTCAGTTTTGGTCTCCTTGCTACAGGATGGACATAGACTCATTAGAGAACATACAGACAAGAATGACTAAAATGATTTACTGTGTAAGGAATCTCCCGTGTGAAGATAGACTTAAAGCCTTAAATCTTCACTCTCTGGAGACGTGAATGAGAGGAGATTCTTAGGTGTTTAAAATGGATGACGGGGATAAACAAAGGAGTATTAATAAGGTATTGGTGTTTCGAACCAGGTAAAGAACCAGAAAAAATGGATTTAAAATTTAATAAATTTAGTTTAAAAAGGGGGCTAGGTAAAGTACTGGTCTTCTGACAGAGTTGGGTGGGTGGAAAAAAAATTTTTCCCGTTGGGTGTAGAGGCTAGGACCTTGGGAGCTTTAAGGAGAATTAAAAAAAATAAATGAGTGCGAGAGGTGGGTTTGATTGGGTCATTGGGTACGGAGTTAATTCTTGGTAGCTTTGAGTAGAGGGCGTTTTTAAGCCTGCCGTGTATTGGAGTAGGGGTTCGCGTGTTCCTCCATTCTTAGTACTTGGGTCTTATTTATAAAATTCATTTTTCCCAGGTAATACTAGACAATGAACATCGTTAAAGTCATGGTTAGGTTAGGGTTTGGTTAGGTTAGGTTAGGTTTGGTTAGGTTAGGGTTTGGGTTTGGGAAATTCTGTCAGGAAACGAGCAAGATTTCCCGCGCTGGTCTAGTAATGATGACCCAAATTTGGGGACTCTGGGTGATATGTAACTACATTACAAATTATACCTCACTGGTTGTTCTAGTCGCGACCCCGAGGTATTGCTGACAGGGGAGTTTTCATGAGTAGTTGCATGGGTAGTTGTCATGAGGTAGTGGTCAATAAGGTGTGGCATGAGGTATAGGAGATTGAGGTACGGGGGGGACTGTGGAAAAGGGGACTGAGGCACAGGGGACTGAGGACAAGGGGGCTGAACACGGGGTGAGGGCATGAGACTGGCTACACTGAGGTCAGTGGAGTGAGGTAAAGTGAACTGGCGTACGTGACTGAGGGCAGAGGACGAGGGCAGAGGAGTGAGGTCAGGAACTAAGGGAAAGGGAGGAGGTTTTTGAGGATGTGGTTCAGAGGACTGAGTACAGTGGGGTTAGGTGGGGGGCTGTGGTATAGGGACTGAAAGGTACAGGGGACGGGGGTTAAGGGAAAAATGAGGGACAAAGGGACTGAGGTACAGTTTTCTGGGACAGTGGACGAAGTAGAGAGGAATGAGGTACAGGGATGGGGTAAGAAGATGAGGTAAAAAGGGGGAAAGAGGTAGAGGGGAGAGGTACAGGAGCTGAGGGGAAGGGGCCCGAGGCACAGAGGACAAAAGACCCCAGATCAGGTGAGAGGTACAGGTGAGAGGTAAGGTGACGAGGTACAGGAGATGGAGGTACAGGGGGGGTATGGTATCGGGAATGGGAACAGTGAACTGAGGTACAGTGGGGGGTCAGAATACTGGGAAAAAATGGCGAGGGACGTGGGTGAGGGGACAGTGGATGAGGTACGTGAACTGGGAAGTGGCTGACGTACAGAATATGAGGAAAAATGGTGAGGTAAGGGGACTGGGTACGTGGACTGAGGTAAGTGGAGAGGGACAGTGGATGAGGTACGGGAAGGGAACAGTGGACTGAGGTATAGAGGACGAGGTACAATGGACTGAGGTACAGAGGAAGAGGTACGGGATGGGGACGGGACTAAAGGTCGTGGACTGGGTCAGGGGTGACGTACAGTGATGAGTTACAGTGGATGAGGGTACAGGGCTGGGTACAGAAGGGGCCAAAGGTACGGGAGTGAGGTACAGGGATGAGGTACAAGGGGCGAAGGTTTAAAGGTACAGGAGACTGAGGTACAAGGGACGGAGGTATAGAGGTGTGGTACAGAGGACGAGTACAGTGGGTTAGTAAGGGGACTGGGTAAGGGACTGAGGTACAGGGGACGGAGGGTTAAGGGAACTGAGGGACAGACGACTGGGATACAGCAGTTAGGTACGGGACTGTGGGATAGGGGGGCTGAGGTACGGGAAGGAGGTTAAGGGAACTGGGTCGGGACTAGGTCGTTTTGAGGTCAGGGACAGAGGTAGAAAGGAATGAGGTAAGGGACTGGGGTACAAAGACTGAGGTACGAGGAACGAGGTTTAAAAAGGGCTGATAAGGGATGAGCCAGGGCCCGAGGGACAAAGGACCCGATACAGGGGATGAGGTACAGGTGACTGAGGTACAAGGGTGAGGTACAGAAAAACTGTGGTAAGATTCCGAGGTAAAGTGGACTGAGGGGGAGAGGAGGTACAGGGACTATGGATTCGGGACTGGGAACAGGAAGAGGTACAGTGGCTGAGGTAAATTGACTGACGTACAGTAGACTAAGGAAAGTGGACTGATGTACAGGGGCTGAGGTACAGGGAGACGAGGTAAGAGGCTGAGGTACAGAGGGCTAGGGAAAAAATGGACGAGGTATAGAGGACATAGGTACAAGGACGAGGTACAAAGGGCCCGAGGTACAGTGGACTTGGGTCAGTGGACTAAGGTAAGTGGACTGAGGTAAGGGGAGATGTACGTGGACTGGGGTACGTGGATGAGGTACAGTGGACGAGGAAAAAAGGGATGAGGGACAGGGGGTTTAGGAGCGTGGACTGAGGTAAAGGGGATTTAGGTACAGGGGGGGTGGGGTACAGAGAACTGGGAACATGGAAGAGGTAAAGGGGTGGGAACAGTGGATGGGTACAGTGGTGAGGAACATGGATGAGGAAAGTGGACGAGCAACAGGGAATGAGGTACAGTGGACTGGGTACAGCGAAGAGGAAAGTGGGGTGACGAACAGGGATGAGGTCAGGGGACTGAGGTCAGGGGACTGAGGTACAGGGGATGAGGTACATAGGACTGAAAAACAGTGGAAAGATGTACATTGCATGTGGTTTCAGGGGGTCAGGAACAGTGCAGTGAGGTCAGGGGGCTGTTTTAAAAATGTACTGGGAACAGTGGAAGTGGAAAAGTGGATGGGTCAGTGGCTAGGAACAGTGGACTTTGGGAAAAGGGGGCCGAGGGTTTCAGGGGACTGTGGTAAGGGGACTCAGGAAAATGGAAGAGGTACAAGGAACTGGGAACAGTGGACTGAGGTACAGGGGGCTGAGTTACAGTGGACAGAGGGTTTAGGGGACTGAGGTACAGGGGGCTGAGTTACAGGGGATGAGTTACAGTGGATGAGGGGGGACGAGTTTAGGGACAGAGTCAGGGGATGGGGAACAGGCCCCACCCGAGGTACAGAGGTCTAAATTACAGTGGGCTTTAGGTACGGGGATGAGGAAGGGATGAGGTACATGGGAGTGAATACAGTGGACAGGGTACAGGGGGAGAAGTCGTTTATGAGGGGACAGAGGCCGATTTTCAGTGAAACCAGGAAACAGGGGACTGAGGTAAAGTGGATGGGTCAGAGAACTGAATTAAAATGGCTGAAGAAAAAGGGACTGAGTTACGTGGACTGAGGAAAAGGGAAATGAGTTACAGTGGGAAAGGGGAAAACGGGATGAGTTACTTTGGTTTTTGAGGTACAGAAAAATGAGGTACAGTACTGAGATACAGGGGATTGAGGACACAGGACTGAGGAACGGACTGAGGGACAGAGAATGAGGTACTAAGGTGAGATAAAGGGGAATGAGGTCAGGGATGAGGTACAGAGGGAAATGAGGTACAGAGAATGAGGCAGGGGACTGGGGTACAGCGTGTGAGATACGGAGAATGAGGTACAGAGGACTGAGGCAGAGGCTGAGGTACAGAGGATGAGGTACAGAGGGCTGAGGTACGGGCTGAGGTTTTAAAGGGGGGAGGTACAGAAGGTGGATACGGAGAATGAGGTACAGGGATAGGTCAGGGCTGAGGTACAGAGGCTGAGGGACAGGGGACTGGAACGTGGATGAGGCAGGGACTGAGGAACAGTGGATGGGTACAGGAATTAGGTACAGTGGATTTTGGAACAGTGGGTAGGGAAAAGTGGACTGAAAGGGACAGGGGACTGAGGTACAGTGGACTGAGGTAGAGAGTATGAGGGACAGTGAAATGAGGAAAAGTTACTGAAGCACAGTGGATTTAGGTACAGGGGAGTGAGGTTCATGGGAATGGAAAAAGGGGATGAGGGGAAAAGTGAACTGAGGTACAAATTACGAGGAACAGGGATTGAGGTTGGGGAGGGTGTTCAGTGGGCTGGGGTCAAAGGGGCTGAGGTATGGGGACTGGGATAGGGGGGTAAGGTACAAGGGAAGTGGCAGAGGGGGGAAGGGGACGGGCACTGAGGTAATTGCTGAGGTAAAGAGGGTTTTAGCTACAGTGGATGGTTAAGGGGGGTGAGTTACGTAGATGAGGTACGGGGATGAGTTCAGTGGGGACAAAAGGCAGGCACGAGGTCGAGGGCTAAGTTACAGTGGATGAGGTACAGGGGAAAAGGTACAGTGGATGAGATTCAAGGGACTGAGGTACAGAGAATGGGTAAGGCGATGAAAATACAGAGGTCTAAATTTAAATGGGGTGAGTTACGGGGCTGAGGCCAGTGGATGAGTAAGGGGGGTGGTTACAGCGGACAGAGTTAAAGGGGGCGGTTACAGTGGCTGAGGTTCAGGGGATGAATTACAGTGTACTGAGGTTCAGCGGCGGAAAAAAAGGGAATGAGGTACAGGGAACGAGATACAGGGGAAGAGGAAAAAGGGGGTTATTTTAAAATGGACTGGGTTTAAAAGGGGGCTGAGTTTCAGTGGACTGAGGAACAGTGGATGATTTACAAAGGACTGAGTAAAGTGGGTTGAGGTAGGAGGACTGACTTTCGTGGATGAGGAATAGGGGATGAGTTACATGGATGGCAAAAGGGGGTGAGTTTCTGGGTGAAGTACAGGGGATGAAATTTCATGGATGGGTAAGAAGACTGAGGGCAGAAGATGAGGTAATAAGACGAGATCAGGAGACTGAGGTGAGAGGGATAGGTACAGAGGCGAGGTACGGGATTTAGGTACAGAGACTGGGTCAGGGGACTGAGGTAGAGGACTGAGGTACAGAGGGCTGAGGTAAGGGGGGTGAGGTCAGAGGATGAGGTACAGGGCAATAAGGGACGAGCCTGAGGAACAAGGGCGGGACAGGGACGAGGTGAGGGGACTGAGGTACAAGGGACGAGGTACAGGGGGCTGAGGAACAGGGGATGGGTACTGGGGTTATTGGTACAGGGGATGAGATAAAGAAGAATGAGTTCGGGGAAGAATTACGGGATGAGGGTACAGAGGGTGACGTACAGGGGGAGGGTAAGGGGCAGAGGTACAGAAAATGAGGAAAAGGGGCTGAGGGTTAACGGCCTGAGGAACGGGAAATGGTTCAGTAAAATGAGGTACAGGGACTGAGGTACAGGAGATGAGTTAAGTGGACTGAGGTAAAGGGGATTGAGTTACATGGAATGAGGACGGTGACTGAGTTACAGGGAAAATGATTACAGTGGAGAAGGGAAAAGGGGGGGTGAGTTACACTCGGGATGGGACAGAGAACTGAGGTAAGAAAATGGTTAAGAAGAATGGGTACAGAGGTGAGACAGGGGACTGAGGTACACAGGACTGGGAACACAGGACTAGGTAACAGGGCTGGGACTCAGGACTGAGGAAAAAGTAAAAAGGTTCAGGAAAAAGAGGGACGAAGAGTGAGAAAAGGGGAAATGAGGGGAAAAGGATTGGGGGGCGAGGCTGAGCTACAGAGGATGAGGTACAGGGGGATGATGCAATGGTACTGAGGTAGAGAGGGACTGAGGGACAGGGGATGGGTACGGTATAGGTGGACGGGAATGAGGGGACAGGGGATTGAGGTACAGGGGATGGGTAAGGGGGGCAGGGTACAGGGGACGAGATCAGAGGACTGAGGGACCGGGGATTGAGGTGAGGGGATTGAGGTGAGGGGTTGAGGTGAGAATACTGGGGTACAGGGAGAGTCTAAGACTTTTGTTTAAGGAAAAAGTTGTACAGGGGCAAGGGTAAATGGGGGTGAGGGACGGGGGCTAAGGTACGGGAATGGATACGGGGACTGAGGTGCGGGGCTGGGTATAGGGGATAAGGAAGGGGGCTGGAAACCCCGGGGGCCCGGAAACAGTGGTGGGACAGAGGGGCGAGGTCAGGGGTGAGGTACAGGGGAATAAGTGAGGGGGTGAAGTACAGAGGACTGGGTACGGGATTTAGGTAAGGGAATGGGAACAGGGGGTGAGGTAAAGGGACTGGTTACAGGGGAGGGAACAGGCAATGGGTTCGGGTTTTCTGAGGCACAGGGGTAAGGGCAGAGGACGAGGGCATGGGAAAGAAATTTAAGGGGATGAGGCAGGGGACTGAAGTAAGGGGACCCGAGGTACAGAGGACTGAAGTCAGTGGAATTAGGAAAGAGGACTGAGGTACAGGGAAATGAGGTAAACGGACTGAGGTACAGGGGGCTGAGGAACAGTTGACTGAGGTACGGGATGAGGTTCAGGGGGTGGGTACTGGAGATGAGGTTCAGGGGTGAAATACAGGCGACTTAGGCAAAAAGGGGGTGAAATACATGGGGTTTTGGGACAGGGGACTGAGGTACATGGATGACGTAAAGGGGTGAGGTACAGGGAACTGAGGTAAAAGGATTGAGACACACGATGCTGAGGGGACAGGGACTTGGTACGGGAATTGAGATACAGGGGGCTGAGGGCATGGGACTGAGGTACAGGGGCTAAGGTACAGGGGATGAGAACAATGTCCTGAGCAAAAAGGAGATGAGGTACGAGGAAAGAGGTACAGGGAATGAGGTACAGAAGGGCGGGAACATGGGAATGAATTGAGGGGATGAGGTACAGGGGGGTGAAGTCAGGGGGGGCTGAGGTCGAGGATGAAGTACAGGGGGTTGGAACAGGGGACTGAGGTACAGGGGACTGAGGTACAAGGGGCTGAGGTACAGGGGATGAGGAACAGGGAAATGAGTTACACAGGATGAGGTTCAGGGGACTGAGGACTGGAAATGGATTAAGGGGGCTGAAATCAGGCGACGAGGCAAAGGGAACTGAAGTCAGAGGACTTAGGTTCGGGGATGATGTCAATGGACTAAGGTTTTCGTGGACTGAATTACAGTGGACGAGGTACAGGGGGTTTGTACACTTGAGTGAGGTACAGAACTGGTTTACAGGGGGACTAAATTACAGTGGAAAATGAATTTCAGTGGGCGGGTACAGGGGACTGAGTTACAGTGGATTGAGGTTAGGGGACTTTTTACAGGGGATGACGTAAGAGGCTGATTTTCAAAGGACTAAGGTCAGGGGATGGGTACAGGTGCGTGAGGAACAGTGGCAGAGGTACGGGGATGGATGAAGAAAACTGGGGAAAAAGGGACTGACGTACAGGGACTGAGGACAGATGACTGAGGTACAGGGAAATTGGGACAAATTCTTTGTACAGGGGGGCTCCGAAAGAAGAATGAGGAACAGGCTGGGTACAGGGGATTGAGGAACAGGGGATTAGGTACGGAACACTATTTTTTAAACTGCTTTCAATGGGGTTACCGATTTCAAAATTTAAAAAACCCGGGGTTTTCAGGTAATGATTAAACTGGGCTCTGGGGCAAAATTTAATCTTTTAAAATAAAAAAGGGGTATAAAATTACCCTTTAATTACAAATTTTTTAAAACATTACATATTAAAAAATTTTTATCTTTCAAAAAACCTACAAAATTTTTAACAATAAAACCACAAAAAACCTTAAAAACTTTTTTCAAAAAAAATTTTAAAAAACAAAATAAAATTTACAAAATATTTCCCCCCCCCCCCCCCCCCCCCCCCCCCCCCCCCCCCCCCCCCCCCCCCCCCCCCCCCCCCCCCCCCCCCCCCCCCCCCCCCCCCCCCCCCCCCCCCCCCCCCCCCTTTCCCCCCCCCCCCCCCCCCCCCCCCCCCCCCCCCCCCCCCCCCCCCCCCCCCCCCCCCCCCCCCCCCCCCCCCCCCCCCCCCCCCCCCCCCCCCCCCAAAAACCCCCCCCCCCCAAAAAATAAAAAAACCCCAAAAAAACCCCCCCCCCCCCCCCCCCCCCGGGGGGTGAGTACGGGGGGGAAAAGTACGGGATGAGTACAAGGAAAATTAGGAAAGGGGGCTAGGTACAGGGGTGAGTACAAGGGGGTGAGTAAAGGGGTGGGAAAGGGATGAGGTAAAGAGACTGGGTTAAAGGGGGTAGGGGAAGGGAATATTCAGGGGACAAATAGGGATGGGAAGGGGGTGAAGACAGGGGACTTAGGTACAGGGGCTGAGGAAAGGGGCTGAGGGTAAGGGGATGAGGAAAAGGGGGTTTAGGAAAAGGTTTTAGGCCCGGGGATAGGGTTAAAGGGACTTAGGCGGGAATTGAAATCAGGGGAATGAGAAAGGGGACTGAGACAGGGGACTTAGTACGAGGATTAGGACAGGGGGTGAGGTACAGGGGCAATCAGGGGGCAAAATCAAGGGGGGTGAGGACGGGGTTTGGGAAAAGGGACTGAGGGCGGGGGACTGAGGGAAACAGGGGACTGATTAAAGGGATGAGGAAAGGGGACTGAGACAGGGGGTTAGGCCCGGGGACTTGGGGGCCCGGGCCCCGAGGAAAAAAAGGGGAAGATTTTGGGGGGGATGGGTACGGGGATGAGGGAAGGGATGAGTACAGGGGGATGAGGGCAGGGGGGGAGGTAAAAAGGGGTGAGGTAAGGGGGGCCGGAGATACGGGAGATTACGGGGGTGAGGGCAGGGGGTGATTTCAGAAGGGGGGACTGGGAAACGAGGTAAAGGGGGCTTTTACAGGGCTGGGAAGGGGATGAGGTACAGGGGCTTTTACAGGGGGGCTAAGGGGGAAAGGGGACGAGGTACAGGGGGCTGGGGGGGACGAGTAAAAGGGGGTTTAGGGGGAAACAGCTAGGTACGGGAAAATTTTAAGGTACGGGGTTGAAGTACAGGGGTTATTAAAGGGTGAGGGGATGGGTCGGGGGGCTTTGGGTGAGGAAAAGGGGGTTTTGAGGAAAGAGGGGGTGAGGGACGGGACTGGGGTCGGGACTGAATAAAGGGGTAGGTACAGGGATGAGTACAGGGGGGAGGTAAACAGAAAGGGGGGTTAAAAGGGGAAACAGAGGACTTTGGGGGGTACAGGGACGGATATAAGAATTTTTTGGGGAGGGCGGGTTGGGGACAAAAGGGTGGGTACAGGGGGGGAAAAGATTTTTCAGGGATGGTTTTAAGGAAATAGGTAAAGGGGGGTTTAAGGGGGAAAGGAAGGGATGAGGTACAAGGGATTAGGACAAGGGGTGAGGTAAAAGATTAGAAAAACTGTGAGGTCAGGGGGTTTTTGGGACAGGGAATTTAGATACAGGGGGCTAGGGCAGGGGACTGAGGTAAGGGGACAAGGGAGGGGACTGAAAAACAGGGGCCCCAGCAACGGGGGAAGAGGTACAGGGACTGGGAAAAGGGGTACAGGGGAAATGAGGTCAGGGGAATTAGGTACAAGGGACTGGGGTCAGGGGAATAGAACAAAGATTTTGTCAAGGGGGCTGTTTTTAAGGGGGAAATGAGGTACGGGGGGTGATTTTAAGGGGGTAGGTACAAGGATGAGGAAGGGGCAAAGGGCGGGACTGAGGGACAAAGGATTTGAAAAGGTGAGGGACAGGGGACTTAGGACAGGGAATTTAGATAAGGGATGGGAAAAGGGGGTGAGGTACAGGGGACTAAAGGGAAAGGGGACTGAGGGCTGGGAAAAGGGGATAAAAACTGGACTGAGGAAGGGGGTGAAGGGCAGGGGATTAGGTACAGGGACGGGTACGGGCGAGTAAAGGGGGCTGGGACAGGACTGGTACAGGGGAAGTGAGGGAAAGGGACTATTTTCAGGGGATGGGAAAAGGGATGAGGTACGGGGGCGGGACGGGGGGACAAAAGGTCAAGGGGTGGTACAAATTTGGGGAATGAATTTAAGGGACTGAGGTCAGGGTGAGGACGGGACTAAATACAGGGACTGGGACAGGGAATAAGAAAAAGGGGCTGAAAAAGAGGTGAGGAAAAGGATGAGGACAGGGGGACTAGGAAAAGGGGAGAGGTTAAGGGCCCGGGTTTTTGGGGAGAAGGACCCTTTAGAAACTGAGGTACAGGGGATAAAACGGGGACTAGGAAAGGGTGAATACGGGACTAGGACAGGGGATGAGGGAACTAATTAAAAAAAGGGGTGATTGGGAGGTGGGACAGGGTGGCAGGGGAAAGGGGGAAAACTTGGGTTTCAGGGGATGGGGAAGGGACTGAGTAAAGGGGCTGATTTTAAAGGGACTAAATTAAAACGTGGACGAGTACGGGGGAACGAGTTACGTTGACGAGGCCCAAGGGGGACTTAGGAAAAGGGGGATGAAGTCGAGGACTGAGTTACGGGGACTGAGGAAAAAGGGGACGAGGTACAGAGGATGAAGTATTGGGATAGTACAGGGGGCGGGGTACGGGGTGCGTGAAAACAGGGACAGGGGTTGTTGGGCCCCCCCAAACAGGGGTTTTAAATAGTTAACCTCCCGGGCCCGGGCAGTACCACTGGGTACCATCAAACCCAATGGGGGACTGCTGAGCCGGCCTTAGACAGTAATACCTGGGGCCTCAGGGTGCGCACTAAGCAGTGGGTCCCTACCCCCTAATCGTACACTCTTCGTCTCTCCCCCTTGATAGAGAGGACGTGTGCTGTGCACCCCCTGGTGTTGACTGGGGTCATAATATTTCACAACTTTGCGCAGGCTTGTCCCCGGAAGTCAATACGTCTGTATTGAATTAACCAGGGGAGCTATCACTGGCCGTCTATGGACACTTACCAGCAATAATTAGGGGACCCCTACGGCGTAGCTAGAAGAGTTTTGGGCTTGCCTTTGAATGGCACGAAGAGATATTTTTTAAAAATTCAATTCGCGAGTATGAAATGACAGTGTTTAAAAAGTTTCAGGAATGGCCAAAACCTGTGAATCGCTGTCAGGGTGAGGAGCATGATTATCAAGTTACTTCACTTGGTGAAGACAAAAATGTCCTTTTGAGGGGGTTCATCTGACATAAGGTTTTGCCAAAAAAATTGGGAGGGTACACAGGGTTCTGCCGGGAAAGGGTCCGGGTACGTATAGGGAATCCCTGAGGGTCGTACTCTGCAAAGATGACGATACGACACCCAAAAACCGTGTATTGGTTGATGGAAGAATTCAGAACCCCCGGAATTTGTGACAACGGGGGGGCAACGACGCACTTGTCTTTGTGTGGGTCGTATGACACCGGGCAGGCAATGTGGTAGAGGACGTGGGACAACGACCTACAAAACGAAAAAAACTAGGGTAGGAGGGGAGCAAGAACACCTTTTTCGACACACTCCGCAGGTCGTCATGGAGTGGGGGATTTGGGAAAAGGGCGGGAAAAGATGGCAGGTCTACGGGGGGGGGACTCCCCTTCCTTGGGGATGGTTCAGGCATTGGGGGAGATCATCGCAGAGTAAAGAAAAAGGGAGGAAGCATTGACACGCTTGTGGAAAATTCGGGCACGGGGGCCGTATGGGAAAAAGCACGATCCTGGTTGGGACTATTTGGGGGGATGGGGGGGCGAAGGTATTCGCCCTAATGTGTTGAAAACGTTTGTCGGGAATAGGGTGGAGGTTGAGGTTCATCGTGGTGAGAGCTTGATGACGAGTTTCAGGTCGACGGTACACCGAAGCGCGCAGCAGGCTTTATGATTCAATGAAGTGTTTACGCCCGCAAAACGTTCAGGAAGAAAACATGGGCGATGTCCCAGGGGGGTTCAAAAGACACTCAGGACAGGGATCGAGAAAGAGTGCACAAAAAGGGGGGGGGGGGATAAGAGTGCAATGGGGCCGATCAGGGACAAAAAGGTTTTTGCAGGGGGAAACCCCTTTGTGGTTTTAAAGTGCTTTGCTTTGAACATAAAATGGTTTGAGGCGCAGAGAAAGTGTGAGTGGTTTAGGGAGTTTTGGGGGGCGCAGGGTGTTGACGTTGGTCTTGCGGAGAAATAATTATAGACATGGTTATGAGTTGAAGGGGAGGGATATAAGGTGTAGTTGAACATGCGGTCAATTGAAAGGCGGTGTGGCTATTTGGAAAGGGAAAAACTACCCCCTTGGGTTTGTCACTTGTAAAGGGGGGGAGGGGGAGGGTGATCGGGGGGGAGGTTTAGGGGGCCCAGGTACAGATGACGTTGGGTGTGTGTGAGGAGGGGCAGAGGGAGACGTACGCGTAAGAAAAAATTTGTGAGGACTGTTGGTTTTACTACTTGCGTGGATTGCGGGGGTAGCCGTGATAGGGGGATTGGAACGTGTGATAAGGCGTAGGTTTGGGGAACCGGGGGGGGGCGGGGCATTGAAAGGGGAAACTTTGGAAAATTTGTTTCAGGGGGGGTTTTAAATCGTATCTGGGGGGGGGGGGTTTAAGCAACTTTTATTAGGCGTGGGTAGCGCTAGCTCGATCTTTTGTACGTCCCCAAAAGGGTAGTAATAAAGGGTGGGGGTTTGGATGTGGTATTTTTGAAAAGGGGGTTTTAGGGTGGATTGGGTTGGGAGGGGTTGCCCAAAGGGGTAGGGGTATTGGAAGTTAAATGTAAAGTTTGCATAAAGAAAAATATAGACATCATTTAAACATTTTTGGGAGGGGTTGGAGGCAGAACGCCTGGGAAGGTGTCTGGTTGATGGGGGGACCGGGGGGCAAAATCAGGTTTTAAGGATTTTTATGTACGAATGGGGGGAATATAATGGGTTAAAGTAGGGGTTTCAATCTTATTTTGGGGGCAGTTAGGGCTTGCTACGAACGAGGGGGGGGGTTTTTTTACCCGGGGAGATATTGAGGGATTAAAGGAGGATTAGGATTGCAAAATGAAAGTTTTGATGGTGCACGCTTTTTGGGGGGGTTTGGAGGAGGTGTTATGGGGGTGATGGGGCCATCGGCGTGTGTATTGAGAGGACAGCGAAAAGGGAAGCGGGGCGAGGGAGATGTGGGATTAACTTTTATTGGGGGGGGAGGGTTGGGGAAGGGCAGGTTTTGAGTCGACTGAAGGTATAGGGGTATCTTTGTATGGTTAGGCATATGCACAACTTTTGGGGTATACGGAAAAGCTTTAAGGGAAATGGGGGGTTAGTGCAATGCGAGCTTTTTTGGTAAGATAGGAGACTTTGAAGGACAGATTACGGGAAGGGAAATTTTTGGCGCTATACAGGTGCAACTTAGGTAAGGCCCCCGGGGTGAGAGGGTTTTTCCCTAATGATTTTTAGTTAAGAATGGGAAGTATGGGGAAATTTTTAGTCAAAATTTTCAATTAATGAAGGAAGAGGGGGCAAGGGGGTACAGCAAAGGACTGTTGTTTTTTAAAATGTGCCGAAGGGGTGGACAGACAAGGTAAAGATTACGTGCAAATCGCTATGTGCGGTGATTATAATTATTTGCAGGGTATTAGGGGAAAAATCAAACAGGTTTTAGGTAAAATAATTTTATGAGGACAATAGGCAACCGGTAGAAAGTATGAAGGGCATGGAGTTTTAAAAAGGGGTTTTATAAGCATAGGGGGGAGGGGGGGGGGGTGTTTGGCTCTGGGTTGGGGAGTGCTTTTGATAGCTAAAAGGGTCATTATGGGGTTTTTATGCTTGGTTGGGTTTTTTGGGAGGGAAATTTTTCCTTTGGGGAAAAACTTTGTTCTGGGTGCAGTTATAGAATTTCAGGGTTTAAGGACACTAGTAAGCAACGATGGGAAGGGGGGTTTGCGCAGGGATGTCCTCTGTCGCAAATTTTGTTTTGCTTCTTCGGAACCCTTTTTAGGCAGTTGGTGGAGTTTGGCGGAGCGGGGTTGGTTTGCACGAGAAGGGGGAAACGGGGATAGGGGTTACGTGAATACGACTGTCTTGGTGAGGGGGGGTGAGGGATTTACATAAGGGAGGAAGGGGGTAGCGTTTTTTTGGGGTGAGGGTACGGGGATGAAAATTAATGTAGAAAGTCCAAATATTTGGATCTAGGGGATAGTGTACAAATGGTGGGACTGTTGAGGGGGGTGGGGTGTGGTAGATCATTTTTTGATATGTGGGATAGGTACATGCGGAATGTAGGGAGCACAAGAGGGGAAATTCGGACGCCAAAACCTGGTGGGTTTTTAAAAAATTGGGAGGTTTGAGGGCAAGCAATTAACGTTTCATCAAAAGGTTAAGCACGAAAGTCCTTTGTAACAAATTAGGCCGTGGTGGGAATATATCCCTTTCGACGGTGTGAGGTGCAAAAGGTTGCAACTGCGATATTCAATTTATATGGGGACGGGTTGTGAGGCTAATAGAGGGGTGGGGGCGCTTCCCGTTAGCCAGGGGGGGGTGGGGCTTATATCTCTTTAGAAAGTATGTTGAGTGTGTTTCTGAAAGGGGGTTTTGTGAGGAGGGGGTGGCGGGGGGGGGGCCTTGAAAGACTGCGCATGGATTGCAAAAAGGGGGTGGAGGGGTAGGGATTTTAATGTTTGGGAGGCTATGTTGCGAAATTTTACTGACGGTAAGGGGTCCGAAACAGCTTAAATTGAAGGTTCTTGAGAGGGGGGGGGGTGGGGTCTGTGGTGGGGGCGTTGAGGGGGGCAAAACCCTAGTATGCATGGGGTTCTGTATGGAAAAGTCTTAACAATATGGGAAAAACCAAATGTCAGGGGGGTTTTGTTTAAAGGTTTTTCATGGGATTTTGCCTCTGGGGGGGTTATTTTAGGAGATTAAGGGAGGGGGGGAGTGCAAAAGCTGCGGATGTCCGAAACCATATTTCACGCTGTGTACTTTTGTACTTTTTAAATTGGAAAGGGGGGTTGGGGCCAAATTTTGGGTATTAGGGTTGTGGGTGGGAGGTTACAGGTGTTGCGGTGTTAATTTAGATATAGGTGGGGGGAGTCAGCAGGGGTGAATGCGGTTCGTATGTGGTTATGATTTTATATATATATCTTGGGGAATGAGGAGGGGGGGAGTCGAGGAAAGGATAAAGTTTAGGGGCCCATTAAAAAAAAAGTGCCGCAATAGGGATCTTTATGGGGGGAAATGGGAGACAGCATTTACGAAGGTTTCGTAGATCAGGGGTTAAGGTTTTTAAAAATTTAATGTAAAAAATAAGGGTCGGCGGGCTGTTTTTTCTTAGTATGGACATGTGTATGGATGTTTGCGGTTTGGTAGTTTGGTAAATAATAAATAAACTTCTTTGTGATGTGAGTTTGGGCTGGGGAGTTGGAAGATATGTTTTTTACATTTTTTTTTCAGAAGGTATTGAATAAAAATGTAAGAGTGTTGTTCACACTTGTGTGTAAGTGTGAGAGGGTACACTCACAGTAATTTTTGGTTTTGAAGGTTTTTAGGTGACACAAAGGGTGATCTAATATGTTTGGGGTTTTTTTTTTTGTCCTCAAATGTTTTTTTAAAAAACAAAGATAATTCTGTGGTTATGTTGGGGTGGGGTTTAGGATTCAAAATCTTGTTGTATTTCCCCTTTTTGATACTTTGTTTTTAAATTGGGGCATTTCAATGACTTTGTATAGTATTAAACAATGGGATTTTTTTGCCATAGAAGTTTTTTTTTTTTTTTTTTTTTTTTTTAGGTTAGTTATGTTTAGGTTTTTTTTAGTCAAGATGTACTTTTGACTGTCAGCCCCCGATATAGGTTTTTCATGCTTGTTTTTAACGTAATTTTGGCTGTTGGTATACGAAATATCTAGCCATTTATAGAGCATTCCTTTGTTCGAGATTTTTGAAACGGGTTTTTTGTAACGTAAAGTCGGTTTTTTGTGTTTTTTTTGTATGTTTATTGTATTTTGGGGGATATGGTAAAATATGTAGTTTTTCCCAGAAAGGATTAAAGTGTTAAGGATCCATACTTTTCCCTTTTATTTTTTTGTAACTTATTGGTTAAAATAAAATATAAAAAAAAAAAAAAAAATAAAAGTCCGTAAAATGCACTTTAGCACTGTGTTATAAAAACTTAACTTCATAGTGGGGAACATTAAATAATATTTTTTAAAATTGTAGGGGTAATTTTCTCTACTTATAGGGGTCAATGTTTAGGGTTGTAATGTTTACTTTTGTTAATAGGGGTAATTTAATGTTTTGTATTTTGTTTCATGACCACCAAATGTTTGTAAATACTTATTTCTTAAGTTCGACAGTTTAGGAAAATTTTTTTAGAATTTAAGTTGAATTAATTAAGATTCCAGATTGGTGAATTGGGTTTAAAATTTTTTTGTGGGGGGGGGGGGGAAAACGTCAGCTGTGTCGCAAAGGCAATGTAATATTTTATATTTCCGGAATTTTGAAAAGTTGCGGTTGTATTTTTGGGTGTCATACTGCATTATGTATGGTGTTTATTTTCTGTATTGGGGCTGTGATACTTTGGTTTTATTGTTCATAACCAGTATCAGGTTCATTTTATTATATTTTTATACCTCCTTGTAATTGTGCAATGTTTTAAATAAAATATAAAAAAATATCGTACACGTCTACTGGCTTTAGAAACAGAATGTACCTGAGCGCCGCACTGTACGCACCTAAGCAGTAGGTACCTGAACACCTAAGGGTACACGTCTACTGGCTTCAGTAACATTAAGTACCTGAACTCCTCAGGGTACACATCTACGCAGTAGGTACCTGACCACCTAATCGTACCTATCTACTGGCGTTAGAAGAACCGCTCACCGCAGCTCACTGAGTCTGTTGGCCTCAGTTACTTGATGGCCGCATTCAGTGAGCTTGCAGCATGGTGTTCGGCTAGCGGTGTGTCAACCGGCTTGGGAGAGGATTTACTGGACTACTGGTGATGTCTGTGGACTCACCGTCTACGCTGATCAACTGTGGGCTGGAATCATCAGATGCTGTTTAGTGGGACATTACATGAAGGAAAGGTTGGAGTGTTACACTGAACTGGGCCAGAACCGTAGTGTGACACTTAGGGACGTATGATGGAGTGGAACACTGAGATATGCACAGGACCGTAGTGGAACACTGAGATGAGAAGGGTGTCGTGGGACACTGAAGATGGCCTGGTTGTAGTGTACACTGAATAGTGTCATGTGACTGGCCTCGACCGGATAAGTGTCGTGAGAAACAGTTGACTGTAATATATTTTAAATGTTACTTAATTTATTATTTTAGCATAGATATATATATATATATATATATATATAGTGACACAGTAGGTCAAGAAAGTTGTACCTGTGTAGGGTCACGAATTATTATTTATTATTTTAATAAAATGCTAATTATAATTTATTATTGTAACATGTACATATTATCATATGTTAGTTCCAATACCTCTAGACCAAAGATAGTTGATTTATATATATTAAAGATTAATTGATTTTAATGTGTGTATTTATGTATCCCGAACTCTTTATTACAAAAGTAGTAAATCTTGCCATCTTTTATATTTAAAATTACCTTTTTGTAATAGAGGTACAGGGGACTGAGGTGAAGAAGACTGAGGAACAGGGGACTGACGTACAGAGGAATGAGGTACAGATGATTGAGGTACAGGGGACTGAGGTATAGAGTACTTACGTACAGGGGACTCAGGAACAGAAGAATGAGGTACAGAGAACTGAGGTACACGGGATTGAGGAACAGGGGACTGAGGTACGGAGGACTGAGATGCAGGGGACTGAGGTACAGGGGAGTGAGGAACATGGGACTTAGGTACAGGGGACTGAGGTACAGAGGACTGAGATGCAGGGGACTGAGGTACAGGGGACTGATGTACAGAGGACTGAGGTACAGGGGACTGAGGTGCAGAGGCCTGAGGTGCAGAGGACTGAGGTGCAGAGGACTGAGGTACAGGGGACTGAGGTACAGGGGACCGAGATACAATGGACTGAGGTACAAGGGTCTGAGGTACATGGGAATGAGTTACAGGGGTCTGAGGTACAGGGGTCTGAGGTGCAGGGGACTGAGGTACAACGGACTGAGGTGCATGGGACTGAAGAACAGGGGACTGAGGAACAGAGGACTTAGGTACAGGGTACTGAGGTACAGAGGACTGAGGTACAGAGGACTGAGGTACAGGGGAATTAAGTACAGGGGACTGACGTACAGAGGTACTGAGGTACAAAGGACTGAGGTACAGAGGACTGAGGTACAGAGGACTAAGGTACATGGCACTGAGGTACAGGGAACTGAAGTACAGGAGACTGTGGTACAGAGGACCGAGGTAAAGGGGACTGAGATACAGAGGACTGAGGTGCAGAGGACTAAGGTACAGGGGACTGAGGTACAGAGGAATGAGGTACAAGTGACTGAGGTACAGGGATCGGAGGTACAGGGGCTGAGGTGCAAGGGACTGAGGTACAGGGGACTAAGGAAATGGGGACTGAGGTACAGGGGACTGAGGTACAGGGGACTGAGGTACAGGGGACTGAGGTACAGGGGACTGAGGTACAGGGGACTGAGGTACAGGGGACTGAGGTACAGGGGACTGAGGTACAGAGGACTGAGGTACAGAGGACTGAGGTACAGAGGACTGAGGTACAGAGGACTGAGGTACAGAGGACTGAGGTACAGAGGACTGAGGTACAGAGGACTGAGGTACAGAGGACTGAGGTACAGAGGACTGAGGTACAGAGGACTGAGGTACAGAGGACTGAGGTACAGAGGACTGAGGTACAGGGGACTGAGGTACAAGGGACTGAGGTACAGGGGACTAAGGCGCATGGGGCTGAGGTACCGAGGACTGAGGTGCAGGGGGCTGAGGTACAAGGGACTAGTAACAGAGGACTGAGGTGCAGGGGACTGAGGAACAGAGGACTGAAATACAGGGGACTGAGGTGGAAGGTGCTGAGGTACAGGGAACTGAGGTGCAGGGGACTGAGGTACAGAGAACTGAGGTTCAGGGGACTGAGGTACTGGAGACTGAGGATCAGGGGACTGAAATATAGGAGACTGAGTCAAAGAGGACATATAAGTACAGGGGACATAGGTACAGGGGACTGAGGTACAACGGAGTGAAGTACAGGGGACTGAATTACAGTGGACAGATGTTCAGGGGACTGAGGTACACTTGAGTGACGTTCAGATTACTGAGTTACAGTGGACTGAGTTAGTGGACTGAATTACAGTGGACTGAGGTACAGGGAACTGAGTTACAGTGGACTGAGGTTCAGGGGACTTAGGTACAGGGGACTGAGGTACGCAGGACTGAGGTACAGGGGATTGAGATACAGGGTACTGAGGTACAGGGGAGTGAGGAACATGGGACTGAGGTACAGGGGACTGAGATACAGGGGACTGAGGTACAGGGGACTGAGGAACATAGGACTGAGGTACAGGGGACTGAGATACAGGAGACTGAGGTAGAGGGGACTGAGGTACAGGGTCTGAGGTACAGGGCTGTTAGGTACAGGGGACTGAGGTACAGGGTCTGAGGTACAGGGCTGTTAGGTACAGGGAACTGAGATACAGGGGATTGAGGTACAGGGGATTGAGGTACAGGGGATTGAGGTACAGGGGACTGAGGTACAGGGGACTGAGGTACAGGGGGCTGAGATGCAGGGGACTGAGGTACAGGGGACTGATGTACAGAGGACTGAGGTACAGGGGACTGAGGTACAGGGGAATTAAGTACAGGGGACTGACGTACAAAGGTACTGAGGTACAAAGGACTGAGGTACAGAGGACTGAGGTACAGAGGACTAAGGTGCAGGGCACTGAGGAACAGGGAACTGAAGTACAGGGGACTGTGGTACAGAGAACCGAGGTAAAGGGGACTGAGGTACAGAGGACTGACGTGCAGATGACTAAGGTACAGGGAACTGAGGTACAGAGGAATGAGGTACAGGGCTCTTAGGTACAGGGAACTGAGATACAGGGGACTGAGGTACAGGTTACTGAGGTACAGGGGACTGAGGTGCAGAGGATTGAGGAACAGAGGACTGAGGTACAGGAGTCTGAGGTACAGGTTACTGAGGTACAGGGGACTGAGGTGCAGAGGATTGAGGTACAAGGATCTGAGGTACAGAGGACTGAGGAACAGGGGACTGAGGTGCAGGGGACTGAGGTACAGGGGACTGAGGTACAGGGGACTGAGGTACAGAGGACTGAGCTACAGAGAACTGAGGTACAGGGAACTGAGGTACAGGGGACTGAGGTACAGGGGACTAAGGTACAGGGGACTGAGGTACAGGGGACTGAGGTACAGGGGACTGAGGTGCAGGGGACTGAGGTACATGGGACTGAGGTACAGGAGACTGAGGTACAGGGGACTAAGGTACAGGGGACTGAGGTACAGGGGACTGAGGTACAGGGGACTAAGGTACAGGGGACTGAGGTACAGGGGACTGAGGTACAGGGGACTGAGGTACAGGGGACTGAGGTACAGGAGACTGAGGTACAGGGGACTGAGGTGCAGGGGACTGAGGTACATGGGACTGAGGTACAGGAGACTGAGGTACAGGGGACTGAGGTACAGGGGACTGAGGTACAGGAGACTGAGGTACAGGGACTGAGGTACAGGGGACTGAGGTACAGGAGACTGAGGTACAGGGACTGAGGTACAGGGGACTGAGGTACAGGAGACTGAGGTACAGGGACTGAGGTGCAGGGGACTGAGGTAACATGGGACTGAGGTACAGGAGAGTGAGGTACAGGGGCTGATGTACAGGGGACTGAGGTACAGGGGCTGAGGTACAGGGACTGAGGTAACAGGGGCTGAGCGTACAGGGGACTGAGGTACAGGAGACTGAGGTACCAGGGGACCTGAGGTACAGGGGATGAAGTAAGGGGCATGAGGTACAGGACTGAGGTACAGGGGCTGAGGTTTCAGGGACTGAGGGTACAGGAGACTGAGGTACCATGAGGACTGAGGTACAGGGGACTGAGGTACAGGGGACTGAGGTACAGGGGCTGAGGTACAGGGCTGAGGACAGGGGCTGAGGTACAGGGGCTGACGGTTCAGGGGACTGAGGTACAGGGGACTGAGGTACAGGGGGACTGAAGGACAGGAGACTGAGGTACAGGTGGCACTGAGGTACAGGGGGGATGAGGGTTACAGGAGACTGAGGTTTCAGGGACTGAGGTACAGGGGACTGACGGTTACAGGAGATGAGGTCAGGGGACTGAGGGCAGGGGACTGATGGTTAAATGGGAATGAGGTACAGGTGAGTGAGGTACAGGGGCTGATGTACAGGGGACTGAGGTACAGGGGCTGAGGTACAGGGACTGAGGTACGGGGCCTGAGAGTATAAACAGAGGGACTGAGTACAGGAGATGAGGTACAGGGGACTGATGGTACAGGGGGACTGAAGTACAGGGGCTGAGGTCAGGGACTGAGGTACACGGGGCTGAGGTACAGCGGGCTGAGGTAACAGGAGACCAGACTGAGGGAAAGGAGACTGAGGTACAGGGGAACTGAGGTACGGGGACTGAGGTCCAGGGGCTGAGGTACAGGGGCTGAGGTTACAGGGGCTGGAGGTACAGGGGACTGAGGTTACAGGGGAGACTGGGTACAAGGGGACTGAGGTACAGGGGGAATGTGGTACAGGGGACTGAAGTACAGGGGACTGAGATAACAGGGGATGAGGTTCAGGGGACTGAGATACAGCGGACTGAGGTAATTAAACACATAATTTAATATATAATTAACTAGGCAAAGCACTAAATAAAAAAAAGCGAAATAGTGACTTGGAAATAAATGAGAATCATGTTTGATCAAGGTAAGATACACTCGCCTCCATATCCTAGGATCAGAAGCTTCTGACTCGGCATCAAGACAAACTGTTTAAATGTTACGGGGAACAGTTACTAAACCTCAACATTTCAAAGTTCAAGGTCAATGGATTCACTCTATAGAAAATATTTCACAAGTGTTAGATAAAATGTCACAAGTGTAACTAGTCGAGGTCTTTTATAGTGCAACGTTTCCGCTCCACAGGAGCCTTTATAAAGCGGCTTTATAAAGCTCCTGGAGAGCCGAAACCTTACCTTATATGGTCAATTAGTTTCATTTGTAGCCTTGTACCTAACAATTGCCGGTAATTCTACCAACATTAATAAATTTAATAACATTTCACAATTTTATTGACGGAAATGGGATTGGCTGACTAGGTTCGTAACCTTGTCTACCATACCTGGTTACCATACCTGGTTACCATACCTGTTACATACCTGGTTACCCATAAATGGTTACCATACCTGGTTACATACTGGTTACCATACCTGGTTACCTTTACCTGGTTAACCATACCTGGGTAACATACCTCGGCTACATACTGGTTACCATACCTGGTTATCATACATGGCGACCTTACCTGGTTACCATACTGGTTACCATACCGGCTACCATACTGGTTACCATACTGGTTTACCATTACATGGTTACATACCTTGTTAATAAATACATGGTTACCATTACCTGGTTACCATACCTGGTACATACCTGGTTACCATTCTGGTTACCATACCTGGTTTACCATACCTGCGCTACCATACCTGGTTACCCTCCTGGTTTCCATACCTGGTTACCCATACCTTGTTTCCATAACCTGTTTAACCATACATGGTTACCATACCTGGTTACCATACCTGGTTACCATAATCTGGGTTACATACAGGGTTACCATACCTGGTTACCATACCTGGTTACCATTCCTGGTTACCATACCTGGTTACCATACCATGGTTACCATTCTTGTCGGTTATTTTGTACCATTTTTGGACAGGAACCTCGTTCCTGAGTACGTCTTCTAAGACAGTCCCGCTAGCTCCTTGACTTTAAAAGGTAATCCGAACACAAAATTAATAATGACTGATCTAATGGAACAACGAAATTCACTTTGTTAAATACGGCTGCTGTATATTTCTGCTTATAAACTAATATAATAATAATCATGAAAATAAATAATAATAATAATAATTTATACAGAGTATATGTACAACTTATACAAACCATAGCTTAGGATAATTTGTTCCAAGGATGCGTTGTGGAGGACATCTCCGGTGATTTCCTCCAGACAGACGTTGCTGCCTCCCCCCCCCAAGAATGGATATGTCATATTTCTGTACCGCTTAATTTATTAGTATCTTAGCCTAGTAACAATGCCTCCACTGGCACTGTATAATACATTACTCTTACATTTATTTAGGGCTAAGTTAGATTTATGTCGTTTCGCTTAGAGCATGTATCACCCTACCCATAAATTAATTACAGTTGGCACTGCCCCTCGCAATACCAGCTGCCCAGGCTGGTCTTACAGATTTAGGCCATCAGTCACACTACAAAGATTGGTGGAGAGATGGTCCACCCTTTGACAGCCCTTGTGCCGTGTGAAGTATCATTCGTTAAGAATAACGAAGTTAATTCAAATACATATCACCGGGATTATGCTCGCCTATCACTACAGGATCAAGACAAGTGGCCTGTGATCGTGGGTATTTCTCATGTGTATCCACGTCCCTCCACGTAAATACCCCCTAGTCTTTTGAATGCTTTCATTTTACTTCTGCCACGTTAAGGGACGTGACCACACCTTTACTTGAGTCCTGAATTCCAGCTGGTCTACCAACGACATGCCCTAACTATGTAGCTTGGGGAAACGTACATTAATTCGGAATTTTCGGTGTAGCGGCTGGCCCTAGGCTGAATTTTCCGTGAACCTGAACAGGACACTAACCTCTCAGTCGTTAACCCCACACAGCGACCCACACAGTCGATAACACCAGATACTATTATTGTTAGGTGAACAAGGACAGCAGGTGTCTAAGGAAAAACACGTCCTCAAGCTGTTATCAAGTTAATTTTCTATCTTTTTTTATCCTTTGGAAAGATACTTACCAAGACACAGACTTTTTTAATAGGAAGGACCCGCTAAGTTGTGTTTACATAATGCAACGGTGACAACAAAACATAAGAAACATTAAGAACGAAGGAATGAACACTGACAGAAGCCTACTGGCCATGCGAGGCAGGTCCAGTCTCCTACCGGCTTAAGCCAATGAACCAACCTAGTCAGGGTCATGGTCACCATTGACTTAAGGAGGAATACGGCAACGCTGTTAGCACAAGCTATCAGTGTTCTAACAACACACCCAACCCACCATCTACTCATGTATTTTATCCAACCTATTTTTAAAGCCTACAACAACGTTCTGGCCTCTATAACGGTACTTGGGAGTTTGCTTCCAACCATCCACCAACTATTTTACCAACCAGTATTTCCTATATCCTTATGAATCTGAATTTTTCCACTTAAAAACCCTTGTTTTTTTTTTTTTTTTTACTGCGAGTTCCTGTCTAGGCTAGATATTTTCAGCACACTATTTACATCCCCTTTATTTATCCTGTCTTCCGTTTATACACTTCATATCATATCCCCCTAATTCTAGTCTTTCTAGGGTGCAGTTTTTCAGGACGGCCCTTAGGTCTATCCTCATAGGAAGGGTTTCTTATAATGGGATCTCTTTGTCATCCTCCTTTGTAAATTTTCCAGAGAATTTATATCCATTCTTGTATACGGTGACCAAAATGATTGCACGCATAAACTAAAATGAGGCCTAACCAAGGATGTATAGAAGTTTGAAGAAAACAACCTGAGGGACTCCTATTATTTATGCTTCTTGATATGAAGCCAAGATTATATTAGATTTATTGCGATACACTTATGCCACTGTTTTTTGGCTTCAGATTTACTGCTAACCAGACTCCTAAATCTTTTCGCAATCCTTAATATTAAGGTCTACATTATTTAGTTTATATTGGACATGGTTTATTGTACTGTCCATATTTAGAACTTTGCATTTGTCTATATTAAACTGCATTCTGCCACTTCTCCGACCACTGCATCAGTCTATTCAAATCTTTCCTGGAAGTGCTCGAAGTCCTAGTCAGATGATTCGAGGCCTATTTTGGTGTCTATCGGAATAACTTGCCGATGTCGCTCTTTATGCCCTATCTATGTCGTGGTATGTAGATTGTGAACAGCAGTGGGCCCAACACTGACACCTGTGGAACACCGCTCGTGACGCTTACCCCACTCTATTCTACCCATTATGGAAAACTCTCTGTGCCCTATTTGTCAAACCATGCCTCTATCCAGGAAAAAATTTCTCCTCCTATTCATGTGCTTAATTTTCTCAATAGTATTGATGTGGGACCTGTCAAAGCCTTACTGAAGTCCATTACACAATATCATTTCACTACCATGATCTACCTCCTCAATTAACCTTAGTGAAAAAAGTTAATAAATTGTCAGAAGGCAGGAAGCCCTTTGTAAAAACCCATGCTGAGATTCGTTGATTAATTTATGCTTTTCTAGATGGCTACGAACTGCCTCGGCAATTATTGATTCCATAATTTTCCCACTATGGAGGTTAGGCTTATTGGTCTATAGTTCGAAAGCTAAGGACCTGTCACCTGTTTGAAAAATAGTATTCACATCTTTGCATTTTCCACTTATCTGGCACCACGCCAGTTTGTAACGTGATTTGTTGAAAAGTTAGCCAAAGGTGTGCTAGCTCCCTCTTACATTCCTTTAGAACCCTTGCATACAGTTCTTCAGTGCATGGGGGATTTGTTTAGTGTTTTAATTTATCTATTTGCCTAAGGACCATGTCACTTGTGACCTAATAGTGCACAGTTTTATTATCGACCTGTTCTACTTAATTTATCATTACTGGAATATCTGCTGAGTATCCTCCTGTGTAAAAAACTGAGAGGAAGTTATGTGTTTAAAAATTCATACACATTTCCTTATCACTGTCAGTGAGCTGACCCCGATGGAACTTTTGAGTGGGCCTATCTTGTCCCTGATCTTACTTCTGTATACCCTGAAAGATCTTTTGGGTTAGTCTTCGATTCTTTTGCACTTTAACCTCTATAATATTTTTTGCTTTTCTAATTCCTTTTTTATTTCTTCTCTTTAACTGAATATATCGATTTCTTATTGCCCCCTACCTCTTTTGATTTGCCTTTATGCCTCTATTTTGACCAATCAGTATTTTAATCTATTGTTCATTCATTTTAGGTCATTTTTGTTTGATCTGATTTCCCTATTGGAAACATAATTTTGACTGAGCAGAAGACTTTATGCCCTGGAATGCATTCATATCGGAACCATCTCCACTAACTGCCTCCCCTTCCTTCAGTCGGTCATTTGCCTGTTCAGCCCACTATGTAATTTTTCTGTCCTATGAAGAATCAGCCCATAGCGAAAGTTCAGGGACGGAGACTTGATTGCCATTTTAGGGGAATTCCATGATTATATTAAAAACTGAGTGATTGTGATCACTCTCCCAAGCTCATCATTAACCTCAAAGATTATTAATTAGTGTTTCCCTACTGGCAAGAACCAAGTCAAGGAGGTTATTTCCCCTAGTTGGCTCTGTCACAAACTGTTTTAAAAAACAATCCTGGATCGTGTCAAGAAAGTCACCCGACTCTAAATTTCCTGTCAAATTGCTCCAGTCAATCTGTCTATAGTTGAAATCTCCCATTAGCACAACATTTTCGTATGTAGATGCCTTACGAATTTCGTCCCATAGAAGTTTACTGCACTCCCTATCAAGAGTGGATGGTTTCCAGGAGACATGTGAAAGTTAGCTAGTAGTTGAGCGCACCATGAACCAGACAGCAACAGCGACAACAGTACTGCAATTACGTTGGTAGAATTACTAACAATATACTACGTAAAAGAACACAAGTGCAACTAATGCACTTGTGTCTTTAAGCTTCTCAATAACGAGGTGCTTTGTCCAGCAGCAATTGCTTAATAAAGATACTAGAGAGCGGAAAGTTGACGCAGTAAAATGTCACATTAGATACACTTGTGTTCTCTGACCATTGTATTACTGATGCTCCAGTTAGTGCCGTCCTATAGGTATATACAACAAGCAGGCAAGAAATACAACAAGCAACTTGTAGGTTAATATATGTCATGTTTAGGATCAAGGCAAGTTAGCAAACAGGAGGAGATGGAGGAACATGGGTAGATGGAGGAACATAGGAAGTTGGAGGAACATGGGTAGGTGGAGGAACATGGGTAGATGCAGCAACATGGGTAGGTGGAGGAACATGGGTAGGAGGAGGAACATGGGTAGATGCAGGAACATGGGTAGGTGGAGGAACATGGGTAGATGGCAGGAACATGGGTAGGTGAGACATGGGTAGATGCAGCAACATGGGTAGGTGTGAGGAACAAGGGTAGATGAGAATGAAATGGTTTGGGAAAACCGACAAGTAAAAGATTTGATGACCACTTATGCATCTTATGCGAATCTTTATTTTAGGAAACGGTTTCGCCACTCAGTGGCCTTCATCAGGGCAATACAAAAGCAGAAGGGTAAGTGATAGGAATAGTTTGAGGTAAATCAGTCCTCAGCCTGAAGTCGAGAGTTCAGTCATCAATCTTGATGAAATGTACTGCATAGGGCCGTAGACGTGTCTTATATACTGTTAGTCAGGTGAGGCTAAGCAGGGGAGGTGGGGTCAGAGTGGTACCATCCATAGTCGAAGTAGGTTCTTTCGTCAAAGGTTGTGACAAGTTTTGAGAATTCTTTGTATTAAGATCCCATGATGCTGGCTGCGTCTGACAGTTTGTGATGAATGGTTTTGAAACCGACAAGATGAAGATTGAGACACTTATGCCAAGATTGATGGATCTGAAACATCGATCCAAGCGTGAGGGAATGATTACCTCAACTCCTCCTCTCCTTACCCTTCTGGCTTTGTATTGGACTGATGAAAAAGCCAACTGTGTGCGAAATCGTTTCTGAATAAAGATTCCCATATGTTGCATAAGTGTCTCAATCTTCACACAAGGGTAGATGGAGGAACAAGGGTAGGTGTGGAGGAACAATAGGTAGGTGGAGGAGGAACATGGGTAGGTGGAGGAAAAAGGGTAGGTGGAAGGAAAGGGTAGGTGGAGGTAGGCAACAGGGAAGGTAGAGGAATGGGTAGGTGGAGGAACATGGGTAGGTGGAAAGACAAGGGTAAGTGGCAGGAACATGGGTTACCTGGAGGTTACATGGAGTTTTTATTCGGGGATCCAACGCCCCCGCGGCCAGGTCATGACCAGGCCTCCCGATGGTTCAGGGCCCGCTCAACGAGGCTGTTACTGATGCCGCACGCAGTCGACGTACGGAGCACAGCCGGCTGATCCGGCAACTGATTTTTGGGATCTGTCCAGCTCTCTCTTGAAGGCAGCCAGGGCGTTTATAGGGCAAATTCCCCTAATGCTTGGAAGGGAGGCTGTTTAAACAGTTTTGGGTCCGGACATTTATGGTGTTTTTCTCTTTAGTGTACCAATGGCGCCCCTACTTTTTATTTGGCGGCATTTTGCATCGCCTGCCCAGTCTTTTACTTTCGTAGGGAGTGATTTCTGTGTTGAGGTTTGGGACCATTCCTTCCAAGATTTTCAAGTGTAGATTATGATATATCTCTCCCTCCTGCGTTCCAACGAGTACAGTCAAGTGCATTCCAAGCGTTCCCGTAGTTAAGGTGCTTGATAGAACTTATACGTGCAGTAAAGGATCTTGTACACTCTCTAGATCTGCGATTTACCTGCTTTGTATGGAGATGTTAATGTACAGACAGTATTCCAGCTAGAGAGAACAAGTGATTGAAAAGGTCAATCATGGGGCTTGCATCTCTCGTATTTGAAAGTTCTCATTATCCATCCTATCATTTTCTTTGCACGTGCGATCGTGGCACTGTTGTGATCCTTGAAAGTGAGGGTCACAACAGTGCCACGATCCGCACGTGCAACGAAAATGATAGGAGGATAATGAGAACTTTCAAAAGAGAGATGCCAAGCCCTGACGATCCTTTTCAAATCACTTGGTCTGGTAGGTGGAGGATACAAGGTAGATGGGAACAAGAGTGATGGAGAACAGTGTAGGTGAAGGAACCCAAGGGTAGTGGAGGAAACAAGGGTAGGTGGAGGAACATGGGTTAGGTGGAGGAACAAGTGTAGATGGAGGAACAAGGTATGTGAGGAATACAAGGGTAGGTGGAGGAACATGGTAGGTGGAGGAACATGGGTGTGGAGAACATGGGTAGGTGAGGAACATGGGTAGGTGGAGGAACAAGGGTAGGTTGAGGAACAAGGGGTAGGTGGCGGAACATGGGTAGGTGGAGAACATGGGTAGGTGGAGGAACAGGGTAGGTGAAGGAACATGGAGTAGGTGGAGGAACAAGGGTAGGTGGAGGAACAGAGGTAGGTGAAGGAACATGGGTAGGTGAAGGAACAAGTGTAGGTGGAGAAACAAGGGCTTGTGGAGGAACAAGGGGTAGGTGGAGGAACAAATGCTGGTTTTGGGAGGACAAGGGTAGGTGGATTGAACATGGGTAAGGAGGAGGAACAAGGGTAGGTGGAGAACAAGGATAGGTGGAGGAACAAGGATAGGAAAAAAAACAAAGGTAGGTGGAGGAACAAGGGTAGGTGGAGGACATGGGTGGTGGAGGAAAAAGTGTAGGTGGAGGAACAAGGGTAGGGTGGAGAAACTAGGGTAGGTGGAGGAACAGTTAGGTGATGAACTAGGGTAAGTGGAGGAACAAGGTTAGGTGGAGGAACTAGGCGTAGGTGGGGAACAACCCCAATGGGTAAGGTGGATGAAACTGGGGTAGGTGGAGGAACAGGGTGGAGGAAGAAAACAAAAAAGAACCAAGGGGAGTAAATGAACAAGGGTAGGTGGAGGAGCAAGGGTAGGTGGAGGAACTAGGGTAGGTGGAGGAACAACGGTAGGCGGAGAGGGAGGGCTGGTGGTAGGGAGGAGGGAACAATAGTAGGTGGAAGAACATGGGTAGGTGGAGGAACAAGGGTAGTGGAGGAACATGGGTAGGTGGAGGAACAAGGGGCAGAATGGGAAGGACAGGTAAGTGGAGGAACAAGGGTAGGTGGAGGAACAAGGGATAGGTGGTAGGAACATGGGTAGGTGGAGGAACATGGGTAGGTGGAGGAACAAGGGCAGAGGAGGAACAAGGATAGGTGGAGAACCAAGGGTAGGTGGAAGGAACAAGGAAGGTGGGGAGTAAGTGTAGGTGGAGGAAAGAAGGGTAGGGGAGGAACATGGTAGGTGAAGACTAAGGGCAGATGGAGGAACAAGGATAGGTGGAGCGGAACAAGGATAGGTGGAGGGAGGATGGGTAGTGTGGAGGAACATGGGGTAGGTGGAGACGAAGAGAAACATAGGGTAGGTGAAGGAACAAGGGTTTTACGGTGGAGAAACAAGGACAGGATGGAGGAAACGAGGGTAGTGGAGAACAAGCATTGATGGAGGAAACAAGTGTAGGTGGACGGAAGAATGGTCTAGGTGGAGAGGAACATGGTGGTGAAAGGAAAAGGGCAGATGGAAGGAACTAGGATAGGTGGAGAAACAAGGATAAGTGGAGGAAAGAAGGGGTGGTGGTGGAACATGGGTAGGTGGAGGAACAAGGGTAGTTGGAGGAACAAGGGTAGGTGGAGGAACAAGTATAGGTTGAT
Source organism: Cherax quadricarinatus (assembly GCF_026875155.1). Lineage (NCBI taxonomy): Eukaryota > Metazoa > Arthropoda > Malacostraca > Decapoda > Parastacidae > Cherax > Cherax quadricarinatus. Next base: position 27,031,510 of record NC_069476.1, on the reverse strand, counting down.
GGAACAGGGTTAGGAGAAAAAAACAAAGGTAGGTGGAGGAAACAAGGCGTAGGTGGAGGAACAAGGATAGGTAAAGGAACACAGGATATAGGGGAGGAACAGGGCAGGTAGGAAACAAGGCTACTTGTAGGAACAATGTTGGGTGGGAAGAAACAAGGACTGGATATTGGAACAATGTTTGTTGGAGGGAATAGGCTGGATGTTGGAACAATGATGGGTGGCGGAACAATGTTTGGTGGAGGAACAAGGTTGTTTGTAGCCACAATGTCTGGAAAGTAGGGAGCAAGGCTGTTGTTTATGGGAACAGGTTGGGTGAAGAACCAAGGCTGGGATATTGGAACAATATTGGGATGAGGAACAAGGCTGGGTGTAGGAACAATGTTTGGTGGAGGAGCAAGGCTGGATGTAAGAACAATTTACTTATCCAAGAGAAGAAATGCCAGCTGCTCTAAGCAACATCAATCACCAGCTGAGAGCTATGTCAGCTGAGGAAATAGATGGCAGTAAACATTTAAAACCTGAGAAAACGCAAGTGATGATCGTCTCTAGGCACCATTGATGGAATGTGGTGCGTAAGTAAGGATGAATGGTAGGTGTGGCATCTGGAGAAGAAGTTGATATCTTGGGGTGAAATTTGAATCCAAACATAAGAAACATTAAGAACTAAAGAAAGGAGGAAACACTGCAGCAGGCTAGGTGGCCATACTAGGCAGGTCCTTTACAATTTATCCCAATAACAAACAATTTGACCAACCAATTTTCAATGCCCACCCAAGAAACAAGCTCCGATGTGCAAGACCTCTCAAATCCAACCCTCCACTCATGTTTACTTATCCAACCTAAATTTGAAAATACCCATAAGTCCTGCCTCAATATCCCAACTAGTAGACTGGTACTATCATTACTACCTATTTCATATCTAGATCTTTCCTAGGGACTTTCTTTATATATATCTTATCTATATTTAAAATCCATTACTGCGGGTTCTCTCTTGCGAGAGATATCCTCAAGACCTGTTAATTTCCCCTTTTTTAATACCTGTCTTCACTTATACACTTCGATCTAACAAGTGATGTAATTTGAGTTGACAATCTTTCTTCTTAAGGAAGAGTTCTAATGCTATGTATTAATTTAGTCATTCACTATCTGAATGTGTTCTTAACGAATGTATGTCCATCTGTATTATGGAGACCTGAAATAGAGCTGCATAATCTAGGTGAGGCCTTTACTAAATGATGTATAATGATGCAGTATGACCTCTGCGACTTTTTTCCTGTTGCCTTACTCTTCGTGATATAAATCCCAGTAATATATTTGCATTATTACGTACGCTTAGGCATTGCTGTCTTGGTTTAAGGATGCTGCTACATAACCCCAAGTCTTTTCGCAATCTGTATGGCTAAGTTCTATTTATTTAACTTATAGGCTAGGGTTTTGGACACTCCCGAGCTTCAGAACCTTGCATTTATCTACATTGAAACTGCATATGCACTTTTGTCAAGAGTAGAGTTTGTCTAAATCCTCTGAAGTTCCCTAACATCTACGTTGATCAATTATCCTAACCTATCTTTGTGTCATCGGCGAATGTGATAATATCACTAGTATTCCTTCATCATAGATCATTGATCACCTATATAATTATAACAACAACGGGCCCAAGATGATCCTGTGGAACGCCACTTGTTACTGATCACCCAACTCGGATTTAACCCATTTATGGAACTCTTGCTTCCTGTCAGT